>BQNB010056157.1:0-19385 GCA_026074375.1 Tanacetum coccineum | reverse complement strand
TTATGAAATTTCAAATATTGCCTTGAGATATTAAAACGTGTCTATTTCCAAAGTACAACAACGTTAGGCATCCCGGTTCACTCCCGGAGATGTTTCTTAGAAAATAGCGGGGAAACTTCCCGGTTAAACGTATAAATATCATGCGGTTCCAAAAATTCAAATTATTGGACGGAAAACGTGTATAATACTGAACGGAAAATTACGGGTTGTGACACAATCTAGCCAATCTATCCATTTTATAATCCTCACGCATAGGTAGAAAATGAGCAGACTTAGTCAATCGGTCCATAATGACCCAGATTGTATTATGCCCATTACTAGTCCTGGGTAACTTAGTCATAAAATCCATTGCTATCCCTTCCCATTTCCATTCAGGAATCTCAGGTTGCTGGAGCAAGCCAGACGGCCTTTGATGCTCAGCCTTAACCTTTAAACAATTTAAATGCCTACTAACATAAATAGCTATATCCTTTTTCATTCCCGGCCACCAATGCCTATCTCTAAGTTCATAATACATCTTATCAGCTCCTGGGTGTACAGAGTACTTCGACTTATGGGCTTCGTCCATTATCAGGGTTCTCACATCACCTTTCAAAGGAACCCATATTCGATCCAGGTAATATAAATTATAGCTCCTCATTCCTATGTTCATCCTTCTATTCTATTTCCGTCTCTGCAATGTTGTAGACTCTTCAGTTGCTCCTTTTGTGCAGGTGGTGAAGTGCCGGGTGTCTAGTCTGTTTGGTTCCTTATTCATAACTCTAACTCTCTTAGGTTTCACTCTCTCTTTCCCACTCAGTGCATCAGCTACTACATTCACCTTACCAGGATGGTAGCGAATTTCACAGTCATAATCACTAAAAAGCTCTATCCAGGGACGTTGTCGCATATTCAACTCTTTCTAACTAAAGATGTGCTAGAGACTCTTATGATTCGTATATATGACACTCTTTGTCCCATACAAATAATGTCTCCAAATCTTAAGTGCAAACACAACCGCACCCAGTTCCAAATCATGGGTGGTGTAATTCTTCTCATGAATTTTCAACTGCCTAGATGCATAAGCTATCACCTTACCTCTTTGCATCAACACACATCCTAATCCTAGGCCTGATGCATCACAATACACCACAAAATCTTCTGGACCATCGGGGAGAGCTAGAACAGGTGCATTACACTACTTATCCTTCAAAGTTTGAAATGCATTCTCCTGCTCCTCACCACAGTCAAAGGTCTTACTTTTCTGAGTCAAGAGAGTAAGCGGCTTAGCTATCTTAGAAAAATCCTCAATGAACCTACGGTAATACCCTGCCAATCCTAAGAATGAACAAATCTTAGACGGAGTTCTAAGGGCTTTCCAGTTCTCAACAGCTTCCATCTTACTAGGGTCTACATGAATCCCATCACTATTAATCACATGCCCAAGAAACTGTACTTTTCTCAACCAGAATTCACACTTAGAAAACTTAGCATACAGTTTCTTTTTCTTGAGCAATTCTAAGACTAATCCTAGGTGCATTTCATGCTCTTCCCGAGTCTTAGAATAGATTAAAATATCATCTATGAACACTATCACAAACTTGTCTAGATAGGGCCTACACACTCGTGCGTTAGTTAGACCAAAGGGCATTATCGTGAACTCAAAATGTCCATAACAAGTTCTAAACACAATCTTTGGAATGTCATCCTCATGCACTCTCAGCTGATGGTATCCGAACCTAAGGTCTATCTTAGAGAAATACTGTGATCCTTAAAGTTGGTCAAATAGGTCGTCAATCCTAGGGAGTGGATAACGATTCTTAATGGTCAACTTATTCAATTCTCTATAATCAATACACATCCTAAAGGATCCGTCCTTTTTCTTAACGAACAACACCGATGCTCCCCAAGGCGATGAGCTTGGTCGAATGAAACCTTTATCTTGGAGTTTCTTGAGTTGACCTGACAACTCCTCCAATTTAGAGGGTGCCAAACGATAGAGAGACTTTGCAACCGGCATTGCTTCAGGGACTAACTTAATCTAAAACTCAATTTCCCAAACAGACGGCAATCCAGATAGATCATCCGAGAATACCTCTAGAAAATCTTTCACTACTACGATCTCTTCTTGTTTCTTTTCTTTAGCCTTAGCACTCATTAACTGACTCATCTTTTTTTCCGGTTTCTCTCCTAATACTCTAAGCACCTTTCCATCTAGTAGTGGTATCCTCACTACTTTCTCATGACAAATTATCTCTGCCTTATGGTCAAAAAACCAATCCATTCCTATGATTACATCAAAACTACCACCTCCAAAGCGTATCAAGTTAATGTTAAACACATGACATTCTATTTATAATTTGCACCCCCTAATAACTTTATCAATCTCAACTAGCTGTCCACTAGCTATCTCAATCTCATAACTGAAACCTAAATCACTAGGCTCTATGCCTAACAGAGGTATAAAGGTAGTGGAAACAAAGCTATGTCGGCACCAAAGTCAAATAAGGTAGTGGCATAATGATTGTTTAGAGTAAACGTACCCGTCACGATGTTCAGGTCCTGGCGAGCCTCCTCTGCTCCAAACATGAATGCCCTACCTCTTGCCTGATTTCCTTGGTTCCCACGACCCTGACCCCCATTAACAGCCACAACTTGGTTCTGATGGTTTACCCCAGGCCTTTGGGCCTGATTCAACCTAGGACAAGCTGGCTTGATATGATCGGTACTACCACACTCGTAACAAGTACTAGCAATTGGGTTCCTAGCATTGACGGGGTTCACATTCCTAGGCGCAACTCTACAATTCTTAGCAAAATGACCTAGGCGATTACAGTTGAAACAAGAACGACAAGGTATCTCAGGTGAATGGTGATAGTTGCAGGTGGTACACTTGGGTGCCGTACCCGTGTACTCTCTCCTAACAGGGTTTGCAGTTGTAGCAAAAACATTTCCAGTCCTAGTCCTTTTGTTGTCATCTCTCACATTTCTATCCCTGCTAGGTTCTCCCCCATTTCCTCTCTTCTTATGGTTCTTTATGATGGATCCATTCCCAAGGGCTTTGATATGTGTTTAATTACACATACCATTTTCCATTTAAAACGAACTTAAAAGAATAAAAACATACCAAAAATGCATTGTATTTGTATGTTTGCATTTGTATTGTGCAGGAACGGATATCTCACAAAAAGGCGAAAAACCAAGCAAAAAGCAACAAAACCGGACACAAGATGGAAAAGTGTGGTGTGTGAAGGCGAAGACCATATCAAAGTTCAAGTCACTTCCGAGAAGAAAAAGCAATAGAAAAATAATAACTTAAGGGGTCAATAATTGCAAACCCCTAAGTTATATTATTACAGGAAGCAAAGGCAGGGATGATTATGCCAATTTGGGGAATAACTTCATTAGTAAAGAAAAGTAGAGTGATATAAAAGAAAAAATGTGGAGGGGCTTTTCTTGCTCAAAGCCAAAACATTCCCTTTATCATCTTCAATCCTCTCTATGTACACAGCCTACCCAATCTTGTTATTACTTTTTCTTCCCGCCAATACCAAAAAGACCAGCCCCGCACCCTGTTTTGCTTCACCATTCTTCTCCTGCAAAAAATCACTCATCATCATACCAAATCATTTCATCACCCTACTTTCCCCCAGCTTGTATAAGTCCATGTTGGAAATCCAACTCTCCTATTCCCATAGCACAGTCGATGGCTGAGGATTGTCTCCAAAGAACTCGCAAAAGAAATCAATGGCAGGATTTGCTCTTGTAGATTTCCTCACACAACTAGCACACTTGGTTTTATCTCTCCAATGAAGCCAAGTTGTAAGTCATACTTCGGCTAATAATATAGAGCTTCTTGTAAGCCTTTGAGGCTTGAGATATATGAGTAGAAGAGAGTTCCATTAGTTTTTAACTTTTAACTTAGCTTATCTTTCTGCTTTTATCAGTTTTTACTTTGATAGATGATGTAACACTTTCAAAGTTTTTAATGCAAGTTTGAGTTTTTAAAGTATCTTTATAATCCCAAAAGTGTTTATGTTTCTGAAATTGTGTTGTTTGATGTTCAAAAGCTCTCAATTCAGCTTGTTTACATACTGTTTTAACTAAAGTGATACTTACAAGGTTAAGTAGTTAAGAAATTATCACACAATCACTCTCAAATATACCTAGCTTATGTTTATGGATGATAAGCCAGTTTTGGATGGGATCTATAGACATCTCGAACTTTGCTTTTTGCTATGCAAAGCTAGAGCTTGTTAGTTTCATTGTTTGACCCTGTTTTGAGACAATGGGTTGGTTGTATATAGCTCTCTATTTATTACTTTCTTGTCTATTACAGGAATTGCTAGTTTATTTAATAAACTGTTGGGTTTTAAGTTTATACTTGTAGACTAATATCATGCTATTTAAGTGCTTATTAATGGATTGAAAATTGCTTTTTAAGTGTTTTACTTTTTATTTGATAATTGTTTTTAATTAATTTGAAAGAAAATTGATTTTTTGAAGGGGGGTATTTTCAACTTTCAGTACGAACCTTAAGTTTAGTTTGTAGTTAACTTTTGGAACAGCATAACTGAAACACTACCAGTATAACTCCAAGTTAGTACTGCTAGTTCTATTTTCTTGGTTTTCAAAAGGTAGCAGGTATGACTAACACTAAGCAGTACTAACTCCAAGTTAGTGTAATACGTTAGTACTGACTGGTCATTTTAGCTTTCAGCTTATTAATTTCAGCTTGTTTAGAATTTCTTTAAGATTTTTTAGAAGTAGTTAAGCTTATTTTAGATGTTACTGTTATTCAGCTAGAACTTATTTGTATTCTTTTCAAATAATTTTAGAGTATCAGTTTTAGTTTTCTAGTTTTATTTATCATTATAGTCTTTCTGGTTTTTGTTATGCTTATGCTTAAGTGCTATATTTTGGGTAGTTAACCTCCTGTTTTAGTTTATCCCGCGCCACCCCCCCCCCTCCCCCCCCCCCCCCCTCCCCCCCCCTCCTTACACCCCTACTCGCCCAACCTTGTTGTTGTTAAGGCTAACAGTACAACCTTAATTACACAGTACTAATCTTATTAATTAGCTTAGTACCTAACTTTAAGTTTAGGTACTGGTAGTTAATATGGTAGTCTTACTGTTGTTTGTACTGTGGTGTTTTCTCTTGTTTTAATTGTAGCTTAATTGCGATGCTTAAATTGCGCCTTATAGATTTAGATTAGCTTATTTGTCTGTCTTAAGCTAATTAGAGCTTATTTGTGCCTTTGCGTAAAAGTTTTAAGTGTTTTTGCTATTTCTAGCTTTTATGCTTATTCTAGTTTATGTTCTTGTTTAATTTTTATGTGCATTTGCTTTCAGTATTAATTCACAAACATTCCTTGTTACATTCAAACACCAATCATCAATCGTTCTTCGATAATCCATTTCTAGCCTCGTTGGGACTTAACGACCCGGGAACACCCTATACTGCTTCCGGTTTTCTTGATCTCGCGTGATTTCGTCCCTTGGTGTATTTATGTCATATATAGATAGGTTTTAAGGGGTGAGCTCGCTGTGACCAGGCTTCATCAGTCAATGTGCCAGCTATCTGCATGGCCTTTTAGATAGTCTTTGGCTCCGTTGCTGTCACTATTCCTCGAATTTATGGAGCAAAGCCATACACATACCTTTCATTCCTCTTACCTTCAGGGGTTACTAAGTGAGGCACTAACCTAGCCAACTCATTATAACCTATCAGTATACGCAGCATGGCCAGCCCCGACCATGGCATGATTCCACAACTCAGTTTCTAAATTTTGCATCTTATTACTCGGGTAAAATTCCTCTCTAGTCAAAATCTTAAGGGGATGTTTGGTACACTAGAATGGAAAGGGTGGAAAAGAAATGTAGAGTGTTTCCCGTGTTTTCTTGTGGCTCGGAATGAGAATGAAGAATCAAAAGTGATTCTCTTTCTACGTTATGCATTCTCTCCAAAAAGTGGAGAAAGGCCAAGAAACGAATTTTGTTCATGTTTCAATTCCACCATCTCATTCACAGGGAATGAGGATTTTCTTTTTTAAAGAACGAGGTATAAATACAGTAATCACGTGCGTTGCACATTTAACCAAAAACATAAAATTGTTGTACCTAGTTTCTCTTTGACAAGTGCATATCCCTCACGTTTCCTCTATGAAGTTAAAAGGATTATTTCATTAAACTGATTGATTAATGGTTTTCTTTTCAGTTTTTCTTCGAATTAAATATCCATTTGTAAATCAAATTTATGTTCGTGGGCACTCCTGGTTGTTGCAATTTCTAGGGAAAAAATCAAGAAATGTTTTGTGGAACATGTTTGTTTGATTTCGATTTATGATCAATTAAATACCAAGGTTTATTTACAAACAAGATTTCACATGTTTTTATCTCTCAAAGTGTATGTTATAAACTGATGTCTTGTGGTGCATGCTAGATGTTTGATAAAATGCCAAGCTTAAATTTTATCTCCATTGCGTATTTTTATGATTTTAATAGCTTTAATATGAACATCAATGTATCTCCTAATTTTGTATAATATCACGAACTCGTACAGAAAAAAAAGATATACTCCCTAACCGAAATTTTTAATAATCAATTTCGTGATTATATACTTTTACATTCAACTGGGTAACAAAACCAATCAAGAGAAACGTTATTCTCATGTTGATTCTGTAATTGGTACCAAACAGATGAATTCATCCTCTTTCTCTATTGCGATTCCATTCTTTGCTTCGTTTCCATTCTCTGTCATTCAGTCGTACCAAACGTCCCCTAAAGTCTTCCCAAGATATACCTACAGTGGCTTCTCGACCTTGTGTGTGGATTTGAGAGTTCCACCACGTGAGAGCCTTACCAACAAACGAACCAGCAGTGTACTTCACTTTCTGACTATCCTTACACCCACTCATATCCTGAATTGACTCCATCTTTCAATCCAACGGGTATACACTATAGCACCTCCCTTACCATCATACTCCTTAGGGTTACAAGCTAAGAACTCCTTATAGGTACAACCCCTACTAACATCGCCTCGGATGTTGTCATTGACGGCATCGCCATTTAGATTCCTATAATTTCCTTGACCTCTACCTTAGTCACCTACTTGGGCTACAATAGTGGGAAGTAAATTCTACAATTGTTGTGCAATGATGGTGGAGAAGTTGGGGACTCCGTTAACACCATCATTCACCTCACTACCCTGACCACCTACTTGGCCACCTTAACCATCCATCCTATCATCACCCTGATCACCAGAATGACCTCTAGTCCTACCACCACCTCTACCAGCTCGTCCACCCGTTCCTCCTCCTTGTTGATTCTTTTGTGATGCATTCCTCCCATCACTACTATTCTTCATCTATTTAGTTATTCATCTACATTATTATACACCAATTCACCTTGTTTGCACTCACCATTATTACTTATTAAACTACTGTCAATACTAAATATTGGGATTATCTACATGAGGGAGAACATGGGCAACATTAGGTAGGTGGAACGGTCAATACGTATAGGATAACTTAATATACTATACTACGCCTACTACGGTCCTAAGGTGTCAACACCAATTCGTGTGAACGAAAATGCTAAATACGCTTGAATCGTGATACGTTTATAACTACGTTGGCCACCGCATTTATACCCGTATCCTTTCCCAGTGGTACTTAGTATTAGGCTTACACATTTCAAATGAATGACTTAACTAATGTTATACCCTATATCCACATAAGCACGTATAAGCGGAACACCGTGCACATAGATTTATAATGCAACTATATGAAGGTTCCTAGATTATAGTCTAGGCCAAACCACCTAGTTCTCTATAACCTTGGCTCTGATTACCATTTCTGTCACACTCTGTCAGCGGCGGAAATACGAGAATGCAACATAATGATCAATCATTACACAAGATATAAAATAGAGAAAACTAAAATGCATTAATGGAAGAGTGTCATGATGACCATCAACCTCAATACCACATTGAATGATGTCCCATTCAAGAACACAACACATAGTCGCCATTTTTTACAAAAACAAAAGCCCACATAGGGGTCCATACAATCTTAAATCCAAATCCACAATAAATGAAATTCATAACATACATCAAAAGCAAGACTTCTCAAACGAGACTCCTACAAGATTCTCTAAAAGTCTGCTACATGCATCACAACTTATTGATCATTAACTTCACCTGAAAATGATACTCGAAAACGTCAACAATAATGTTAGTGAGCTCGTAGGTTTGACCTTAAACCTAGTTGCTGTGCCAATATCTCAATCAGTTGGGCAATTGTGCTATATGACAGTGAATATATGCATTCAATCATAAACCCATGACTTAGCATCCCCGCTAATCATGTACCAAGACCTAGCATTCCCCGCTAGTCTTATCACCAACGTGTACCACCGCTCTTAGGGTCGCAACCTCGAATTACATACCACACCTAAAGCCTACCAGCTGGAGCTATTTAGGATGAAGAACTACACAGAAAGATCATACAGCATATCGTACCGACACATATTATTCACATAGCAGTCATAAGCACATTAATTGTCACAAAAACAAAACCACGTTTCGCACAGTTCAGAAAACAGTTCAAAACACATTTGAGTATTATTTTCCCCCAATGGAAAAGATTTAAAAAGTAGCGCTACGAGAACTTACCTTAAGCAAGTCTTTATCAACCATATCTCAATCACACAAGCAAATGCAACGACGTCCGCACACGACCTAGTCCAGTTAATGTCCCATTTTAATCATGTTAATACAAATAATGTCTAAAAATGTTATTTATATTTTTCAACCTCTCAACGTTTTGATAATAACAAAATGTAAAAACGTTTACGATAAAATTAAACGTTTACAAATTATTAATCGTAAAATTCCATTTCTAAGATTAGTAATCACTTAAGGTATGAACAAACAAATCATTAAGCATGATTAGTGATCAAGAAAATATTTCTCTTATCCATTACATTTTTACAAAAGAATTTCACAAAATTAATTATACAAAATGTTTTCTAATTAAAAGAAATTTTTTATTAAAAACTTAAAATTTGAAATTCAAAATTTTCCCCCAAAATGGAAGGTTTAAAGATTCTCATCTAACGAATCACCACACTTTGTAATCAACAATTGTGGTTAATTTGTGGAGAGAGGACTTTGCGAGGAATTTTCACTGGGGTCACTGTTTGACAACGAGGCTGTTGAGGAGCATTAACAAACACATCTGGTTTTAATCGTTCATCGGATGACTGGGAAGTGTTCTAGAAGGTTCTTGGTAAATTTCATTTTTAATGACTAATTGTAAACCAATCTGCCTTTAATTTCTTTCCGCTCATAGAGGCACATCCTTGAACAACGATGGACCTTCAACCGGGTTTCCAACTTCACACAATCATGAGGGGGTCGTTGAGACAAGTCGGCATTTTTATTAGGATCACGGAAAACCAACTTGGTCTTGAGACCTCCTTTTGAACAACCACATGATTTATTGTACAAAGCTCCACAAGACGAACATTCCATAATCGTGAAGAGGGGATTCAAACGATAATCGAGTGACGCCATAAGAATTAAAAATAGAGGGATAAGAAGAAGAATTAAATAGCAAAGAGGTTAAAGGAGATTATTTTTGGATTTTTGAGTTTTTTTTTAACATCATATTTTATTAACGGATAAAACGAGATTGAATAACTTAAACCGATAATCAACTTGCTTCACGGTAGCTCTTTAAAATAAAAATGCACAAAGGAGCGGAGGAGTAGGAAAGCGCAGAGCTATTAAAAACCTTTCTCCTTTAGGGTCGTAGTTCCTCAGAACAACCCTCCTTTATAGCCCCTTCTTATTAGTTTGGTTAATCTCTTAAAGGTGAAGTCGTATTCACAAGTGGACAAAAGGAAGTTTAAATCTTTTGTTCGGGAACTTTGTGCTATGATAATGCTTTCAGTTGAAAGCATTATATTGATGATGATTTTTATTTGTTTTTATAGACAATGTTTTTATTTTTTTGATTTTTTTGATTTTTTTTAAATAATAAGAAGAAAATATTCACAAATGAGAATGATAACTTCACGAGGAAGGTTCTTCAAGTCACTAATGTCCAAAACCGTAACGAAATTGTGGCACAACACCCACTCCTCGGCAGCGGCGCCCAAAAATGTTGATTCGTAATATTATTCCTTTACTAATTATACTATAAATTTAAAGATATATAGAAATATTAATAAATGAGAAATCAAAAATATCAATCAAATATACTAAACCGGGAAGCAAGCGATTCTCGGGTCGTTATTCCCCGACGAGGCGTGAAATTGACGGTTACGTTATTGGTTTGACAATTGGATGCTTGAATAAAGAAAGATATAATGGGTTTTCTAAAACTACGGGAAATTAATGCAATTTAAACTAAGGTAAACTTAAAACTAACGGAAAGCATAAAAAGGCATTTAAAATAACTTAAAAATCTACGGGAAGCATAAATAAGGCATAAAAGGAAAACCTAAGTCTACGGGAACATGAAAATTAAGGCAATTAAACTTAAAACACGAAAAACGAGAACGGAAATTAAAAACGAATGTGACTTAAAAAACCTAAATTATCGAAATTTAATCCTAAAGTGAATTTTTAACTTTTAATTAATCCTAAGTGACTAAAAAGTAAGATTAAAGAAAACTAGACCAAAAACGGAAACCTTTATAGTTAAAAACGCAAAGAAAGCGTAAACGGTATTCAATTCCGTTCTTTAAAAAAATCAGAATTTAAAATTCTAACCTGAATGCAAAATTTATTTTCCTAGGTCCATAAACGAGAAAAGAAAATTTTAAAAAAAAAAGATTATTTATTTTTTTGGACTTTTATTTTATTATTATGATTTAAAAACTATTGTAATGAAAATTAATTATTAAATATACTTAAACTAATAAAGAAAATTCTGGAAAAAAAATTAATGACAAGTGAATATGAACTATAAGGACTTAGGACAAATAATGAAACTGGAAAGCATAAGGAAATAAGCAGTTAAAAATAAGCAGTTAAAATAAGCAATTAAGCAAATAAGCTAAATTAGAAAGTGACAATATTAATTAAATGTTGCAACATATAACTTGAAAAAGTCCCCAGGGCAGTTGGTCATGTGTGTTGTGTGTGAGATGCTTGCTATGAAAGGGGGAGGTCATGGGTTCGACCCCCATGCCTCTCTTTTTTTTCTTAAACATTTTTTTTTACTTTTTTCTTTGTAAAACTTATAAAACAAGTAAACAATAAACAATCGTTAATTAAAAAAAACCACTTATTACAAGTTCTTAAGAATTAGCCAAAATAAGCTGTTTA
Source organism: Tanacetum coccineum (assembly GCA_026074375.1). Lineage (NCBI taxonomy): Eukaryota > Viridiplantae > Streptophyta > Magnoliopsida > Asterales > Asteraceae > Tanacetum > Tanacetum coccineum. The sequence continues at coordinate 8,069 of BQNB010056157.1, read as the reverse complement.
GATAAGTTGGCTAGATTTGCTTTTTTACACTAAGAGATTTTTTAGCTTAATTTTTTGGCTTTTAAAACACTACAAGCCAAATGAAAAAGAGAAAATCGCTTTTAAACAATAAAGTGCTAAACCTAATAATCATGGACAACCAAAAATAAGCTAGGAGAGTAAGCAACTAAGCACTTTAAAAGGAAAGACAGATTCTACTTTTTACACTAAGAACCTAAACTAAGCTAACTGTTGGGCTTTTTTATAACACATAAGCTAAGGAAGACATCAATTAATATAGCTAATACAAATAGACTACTTTACTTATTAAGCAAAAAGGAACAAATAACATTCTAAAAAAATTAAGCTAAATTCGACCTAAACAGGAAGAAGATAATTTTTACTTAAGGCTTTTATATACACATTAAAATCATTAAGCTAAAGATGCAAATGAGCTCAAAAAGATAGAATAAGCTAGGGGCAAAGTTGAATAAGCTAGCGGGTTAAACTAATACTCTAATAAGCAGTAAGAGCACAAATAAGCCAATAAATCACTATGAAAAACCTTAAAAAGCTAAAAAGCACTATGGACTAAAACTAACTAATAACATCATAAAGGGAGGGCATTTTAAGCTACTTTTTAATGCTAGCTAAAGAATAAGCTAAAACCTAAAAAGCTTAAAAGCAGTGTTGAGATTGGACAATAAGCTTCATGCAAAAAAGTAAGTTTTAACATTTTGGGAAACAATTGGGCTAGGAAAAAAGGCACATGTAAGTAGATGATTAATACTCTGCATAGTAGGATTCTGACAAGATTGCTATAAGGCATATGGGCTTAAGCTGCCTTAAAAATTAGCCTGTAAAATCCAACTTTAAAATGAAAAATGAGCTAAACAGACTAGCTTGACCACCAAGTGTTATGCGAAAAAGATCCAAAATCCATAAAAAGCAAGTTTATCTAACTGAAATTTAAAGATGTAAAAGTGATTTTTTAAGACTAAAAAAACATAGATTTTGATAGAATGGACTCAAAGCTTAAATGAAACAAAGCTTACAATATCTATTGCATTATGACACTTAAAGCTACATAAAAACACTACTTAAAAGACTGTCTTAAAATCTTAATCACATAAGCTCATGTGGGAAAACTGATTTTGACCAATAGTTTTGATGATGCATCTTAGAAATAACTTAAAAACTACTTTAAAGACTTAAAATCTCTTGAGAAATAGATTAAAAAACACTTCGACAAGCTGATTTTTTTTGGCCACAAAATTGACCACAGGGGTTAAAAAACTTAATTTTTACCGTTTTTAATGTTGTTTTTCCCAAACACCCCTTTATCTTTTAAAAAGCATTTTCTGTTAAAAAACTGAATAAAGGAGATTATAAGCAAAGAGTTTCAATAACAGGTAAAATAAGGAACCAAAAAGGCAAGTTTCTTAAGCAGGTTTTAGACACAAGCAACTAGCAAAACAAGTAACAGTACAAAGAGAATTCAAAGATAATTTTTGCAACAAACTAACTTGTTTCATTAAAAAGCAAAAGGTTACAAGACTTAAAAATTAAAAGACATAATTTAAACTAAGACATAAAACTAAAAAAAACATTAAAAACTAATCTACTCCTCGTTCCTACATACTTTTCATTCTATACTTCTTCTCTTTATATAAGCAGCTGGTTCTTGCTTGTTGTGCGTGTTGTGTTTGTTTGTGTTTGTGCGTGAGAGGAGTTCAAAAGCATGATCTTGAACCTTAATTTGGAGTGATGCCTAATCTAATTCAATCCAACCCTTGATTTCGTGTCCAATAGAAAAGCTTAAGATTGCCAGCATGTAAATTTGTTGTTTAGTGGTGAAGAGTTATCTGTTTTTTGGACTGGGGTGAAGGATTTTGGAAGTTAGTTGTCAGGGTGAAACAGTGCACGTGAGGGGGAAAAGAATAAAGTAGAATGTATAGGGTTGGGTTTTGTGGTTTTGGCTGGGAACAAGAGGTATAAAAGGATTAGGGGTGAGCAGGATGAAGTTTTGGTAATTGGCAATTTTGACCCCTAAAAGTATATATGTTTGTTGCATCCATCGTCCTTGTATTTTTCATCATTGGTCCCTGAAGTTAAGTTAGGGTTTGCATAGTTAGTCCCCAAGGGACTAACTAGTGTTCGTCCTGAACGGACTAACGGTGTAAGTATAAAAGGAGTTGGGCTTAACGCCCGTTAGGGGCTGTTAAAAGGGATTTAGGTTGGGCCAGGATATGAATATGGGCCACGGTTTATATAAAAAAGGGGTAGTGTGGATTTTATTGTAAAAAGGGAAAATGGGCTTTAAAGGTTTATGTAAATGGGTAGTGGGCTGACCTGGGCCACTAGGTGGGTACGGGTGGGCTCACTTTTGGCAATTAGGTTTTCGGGTTTGGTTTTCGGGTTTGGTTTTCGATGCCCTTTCCAACGCCGTATCCTGGGGTTGACTTTGACTTCTTTTTTACTTCATTAAATTCACAAATGTTGTTGAGTCGATCCGAAAATATCCGTTTTAGCTTCGTTTTTAATTCTTTTGTACCTTTGGCCTTGGTTTTTTGCGCTCTTTCCAATTCCGCTCTCGGTTTTGTCCTGTTTGGCTTCGATTTTGTTTTTTAGTGAATATCTGGTACCTGCACAGTACAAACACAAAAAGCAAGCATATTTATGGCATTTTATGTGCGATTTTGGTCGTTTAGGGCCGTTTTATTAGGTAAAAGGTATGCGTAATTACACACATACCAATCAACCTCGTGGTTTTCCTGTAACTTGGAACAACTTCCCACGACAAAGTTACATGCCATGGGAAATGTGTCTTCCATTTCCACATCCCAACCAATTGCATCAAATGCAAGGGATGTTTAGCACTAACAACTTTGGACCCACGAGATATTGAGGACCAAATGTTTGAGGTGTTGCCTTATATAAATAGATATGCCTTGGAGTCAATTTAGAACCCGATGAGTGGATAAAGGATAGCGGATGCTCCAAACACATGACGGGTAACCGAAAGCTCTTCTCAAGCTACAAGGCATACAACAGAGGTAATGTTATTTTTGGTAGCAATCTTCACAGTAACATCATTAGCAAAGGTACGATCTCAAATGACTCTCTCAAAATAGATAATATAGAGCATGTAGATAACTTAAGATTTAACTTGTTAAGTATAGGACAAATATGTGATAATAAGTGTAGAGTAACTTTCTCTGAACATGATAGTGAAATTACTAAGGATGGCAAGGTCATAGGTAGATATATTAGGAAGAAAGGCTTATATATGATGAAATTAGGAATTAAGCCTAAAGACAAAATTTGTCTAGCAATGATTGATGAAAACTCCACGTTGTGGCATAGGAGATTAGGTCACAAAAATATGCTGTCATTCAATCATTAGCATCTAAGGAATTGGTTAGAAACTTACCTAAGCTTAAGTTTGATCAACCCTTCTGTGATGCTTGCAAAATTGGAAAGCAAGCTCACGCTAGTCATAAGGCTAAGAATACAGTCTCAACGACTAGATGCTTAGAACTCCTTCATATGGATCTCTTCGGTCCATCCGCCGTACGGAGTTACAAAGGAAACCGCTACACCTTAGTCATAGTAGATGACTATTCTAGGTATACTTGGACTAGATTCCTTAAGGACAAAACTGAAGCTTTCGATCAATTCAAAATATTTAGTAAGAAAATTCAAAACCAATTAGGATGTACAATAGTGTCAATAAGAACCGACCACGGTAGGGAATTTGATAATGAGGTGCAATTTGGAGAGTTTTGTAATGCCAATGGAATTACACATAACTTCTCAGCTCCACGCACTCCTCAATCAAATGGTGTGGTTGAAAGGAAAAATAGGACACTTCAAGAAATGAGTAGGACTATGTTGAATGAGCAATCGTTACCACAAAAGTTTTGGTGTAACGCAGTAGACACTTCAACATACATTCTCAACCGAATCCTAATTAGAGCCATCTTAGGAAAAACACCCTATGAACTTTTAAGAGGTAGGAAACCTACTTTAGATTACTTTAGAGTGTTTGGAAGCAAGTGCTTCATTTTAAACACTAAAGACTACCTTACAAAGTTTGACCCAAAGTCATACGAAGGTATCTTTTTAGGTTACTCTCAAAATCTCCTCAATTCCCATCCCGCTCACCTCTCATCACTACACTCTATAAACCCACTAGGAGTGAGTGGTGTGTGAGTGTGTGATGTGTGATATACTAGTGAAGACTGCGAGAGTGAGAGGGATGAAACTCCTCCACCTTTCAAGACATTATTGGTGGATGTATTACTTAGATGGAAGAAGAGCAATTAAGGTTACCGAAAAGAAAAACCTAGGAAAATGACATTGTGGATGATCTTTAGAGATTGACGAAAAATAGTCTATATTAAGGAATTAAGAACTTCCATTAGAAAATGTCATAAGAAACCTTAACAAAGAACCCTTAGATACAAGCCAAACCAAAGTCACTCTTTTGTTTTATATCATCTATAGAACATAACAATGTGACTGAAGTCTACCCTTCATAACTAACTCACCACTCCATCCCTACTCCAACTCCAACCCACCCAACCCAATCACCATCTAAATTTCTAAATAAACCCCCCCACTTCCACATCCAACACTTCCACCACCTATTTATAAACTCCCACCTAACTCATCTCCCTTAACAATAAACATCCCACCTTACTTTTAACTAAACCACCCTAACACCACCCCCTCTTTCACTCAACATCATCCCCAACATCAATAATCACTCCAATCTACCCAAACTTCACACAACTAAAATCATATACATCAAAACCCCAAAACCCATTCATACCCCCTATCCAAACACCCATTAAAACACAATCTTCTTACACTATATTCCCCACCCTCAACAATCCAAATCCCCAATCACATAAACCCCCACCCCTCCCTCCCAACACATTACAACCCCCCCTCCCCCCTCAATTACATCACTCACCCACCAAATACCAACAACCCCCAACCCCACCCACTTCCATTACTACACCCACAAAAACCACCTCCTCCCCTAACCCCCCACAATAACCCACACTCTACATCCGTACCTCATCCACCACAACTTAACTCCAATACCCTCCCATATATTCATCCCATAACCCCCCACCATCCATCATTAACTCTCATTCATCATTTATCACAACAAAAACAATTCACCACACCCCCCCATATCTCATTACAAAACAAACAACACACACCCAACAAACTACACGCTCACACTCGCACACCTACAAAATTAGAGATGGAGATATAGATAGAGCTCTCACACACATCAAACCTCCATACCATCAACAACTCACGAATCATGTAATATTTATATATATTTTCCTCAATACCCTAAACTATTCTAAGTATATTACAGTTAATTATACCACTTCAGTATGCCCTGATATCAAGTTTATTTTAAGCCTATGTGCCCGTTCCAAGAGGCTCCCAAAATCCTCTACCACCTTGACGCGGGTTTAAACATAATCTTCCCATACATTAAAGTCACTACGCACATTCGGATTATGTTATCCATAAAAGGACCCGACATAGAACGTAGTATATGCCGACTTTGATCCTGCGGGAGATTATGTGGATCGAATGAGCACTCAGCGTATTTGTACGTTGATGGGAAAGTTGTTGGACATCTTGTATCCTTGAAGAAACAAACGCTATTTCTATATCCACTTCCCGGTGAACGTGGAATACGTAAGTGGCCGAAATGGCATGTCAAACAAGCCCTATGGATGAAACCCTTCTTATCGAACCTACCGGACTTGACGACGTCTGATCATGTGCGGAATCCAATAAAGGCGCGATTTACTCTTTAGCAAAAATGGTGCAACATTCTCGAACCAAACAAATCAAAATTAGTCACCCTCGCGCGCTCGGCACGGTGGCATAATTTCAGAAAGGTCATTTCTAATTGAAAAAGTGCCGTCCGTCGACAACATTGCCGACATTCTTACGAAACCCCTTCTCTCTACGGCGCTCTTCGCGTTTAACTATCTACGTCTTGGTTTAGGAATGATGAAACACATTCCATAAATCACATTAGTCCGCTTCTCCTTCTTCTGTCTCAATTCTAGTCCGTGTTCCATTCCGTGTCATGACAACTTAAATACTTCATCAGAAGTACTTTAAGCATTTTTAATTCACGAAATGCAAATTAAAATGTCACTCCTATTTGTAAAATTTTCGTCAAAAATTGAGTCCAAAACCCCTCGCTAAGGGCGGCCCCCATACCCTAGGTGGACCCCTAATGTATTTGGGACTGCCAGGCAATATGGGACCGCCATCAGTAGACACTAAAATTGAAAACTTAATCAATTTTTTTTCAAAACACAAAAGCAAACACCCCCTTTCATATTTGCAGCGACGAACACGAGTCAAACCACCCAAAAACTTAAAATCACCCATTAAAACTATAATTGAAGATTAAATCAACACCTATAATCACTCACAACATCTTAAAGATCATCAATTGTAAGTCATTTCATCTATTTTCTTTCAATTTGAGTCTAGGGTTCATGATGAACACTAAAATTGAAATTGGGGATTTTTCATTTTTCTTTCAATATTGTACAATTAAGACTACTAGGATACAATGTATAACTAATATGCTTCCCGTAGACATAGGATTTGCATACATTAGTGAGTTTGTTAAAAATTGATTTCGAACCAAAACCCCAATTTTATTTTCAAATCACTCACGTTAGGAACATAATAAAAATGTGCTTATGCATTGTTAATACAACTCAAAAACATTTTCAAACACATGCATAATGATCTCATGAACAAATGTCAAGATACATAATTCGTATGTATTTTTTGACATGCTTAAATGAGCAAAATCAAACTAAGGAGCTTTTGGATTAACTCTTAGGATTTTAAAGTTTAGGTCAAGTTAATCATTACTCCATATTTTTCACATTTAGGCACACACTAGAAACAATGTGCATAACAAATTACAAGTAAACGGTAATAAAATGTGATTTTATTCTTCTTCTAGGAAATCATACCTCATAAGTCATCCGAAGATCACAAAAATACAAGAGCATATATACCGATAATATCACATGAATACCGTACACCTATAAAATAAAAACTAAGAAACCTTGAAAGTCGTTGCATTCATGAGGGTCGGGTAGTTTTTGACAAATTTGTAAATTTGAGTGTCTCTTTGAAATTAATGACCAAATTTGTCCTTGTTTCATACTGGAGTTTTATAGTCAATATCAATTAAACTATTCTGATAAAGGTCAAATGTTCATCGAATTTGTGATTCAAAATCAATTCTTTTCTTATTATCTAGAAGAATTTGCTCAAATTCTTGACATACCTTGCTAGGGTGCCTGCGTCTTTACTGACAAGTGGTCACTTGACGAGTTGGCATATGGTGTCCCTACAGACGGTCCATATCAAACCAACCCTCCTTCTCCTGATGACATCATTTCATCTATTCGAATTGATAAGAAGGTCAAGTCTGTCACATTCGTCATGAGGAAGAAATTAATGTTCTTGAATATCAAATTCTCACTCATGAAATTGTGCCAACCCTGAAGCCTTTGGATGAGATTATTCAGGAAAATGTTTTCTGTCTGAGGGGTAATTGGGATCATGTTCCTGCGTGTCTTTGTTACATGCTTTATTGCGTCATACACTCCAAAAAGTTCAACCTTGCCTATTTCATGGCAAAATGAATGGAGTGGGTCACTAAACAAAAGCGGCTGATCTTACCTTATGGTATTTTATTGACCCATTTGTTAAACTCATCATGAATAAAAATCATGATTTGTATAATGAGCCTTATGTCTTGTACGATCGTGTCATGAATCCTCTTGCTGCTCAACAAGAGCAAAAGACTAGAAAGGATCATGGCACGAGAAGAGGTCGTCACTCCACTTCCTCTTCTTCTGCCTTTGACTAACCATCATCTTCTCATCTTAACGATGATGATAATGATGGAAATAGCGAAGGGACCATGCGTGCAAGCACTCCTTCCCCCATTCGTTATGTCAATTCGTTAACCAATCAAGTTCCTTAAGTTTTTCAAAACCCACCTA
>BQNB010056156.1:25000-38781 GCA_026074375.1 Tanacetum coccineum | reverse complement strand
TTGTTGGTTAGTTGAGGGGGCGAAAAGAGAGGAGAAGGGGAAGAAGCTGAAGGTGAGGCAGCTTGAGCTTTATGCCAAGCCAATGAAGTTGGTTCGAGAGAAATGGTTTGGAGGTTTGGCAACTTATGATTTTTGATCAGAGCTTGTAGGTAAACGGGTAAACGGATGTGGTTTTCGCTCAGGTTACCCGGGGAATTGAATGCAATATCAAGACGACATGATGCAAGTCTGTGAATATTGTTCAGAAAAGGAGTCACTGATTATGAGTATAATTTCTACCGTCTAAATACACGATATCCATCATCTCCAAAGTCCAAACAAACATGTTCTTAATTAGCTTAGCTAATTTAACATAAACTTGTATAACAACTAACTAAAACAATTATTCAAAATAAAAATAGTCTTCTCGAATACAAGCTTACAACTTTACTAGAAAACTACTTCATAAAATTCAAGTAAAAGTAAAAACGTATATATGCTTTTCATCACATGGAAAACATCTTGTTTGTAACATCATAAACCATATACCTGAAGTCATTCAAGAAACGGAAATATGCAATCCTCCATGATCTGCTCACTATCAAAGGAGCCATAATGACCCAAAAACTAACAATGAATCCAGACATTACACTAATAATCAAGCCCCAATTCTCTCCATCTGATCCATCATCTTCCTCATTATCTGTATCAGGTGCTTCAACTCTTGGACAACGCTCGGTGAGAGGATCTCCACAAAGTTCGTTGCCGAAAAAGCACAACTCATTTAAGCTCTGAAGTTGAGTACTTGATGGGATTTTTCCAGTCAAATTGTTGTAAGACACGTTGAAGCTACTCAAGGAGTTCAAGCTTGACAAGCTCATGGGAAGTTCCCCTGAAAGCTTGTTCAGTGACAAATCAAAATATTCAAGTTCTTTCAAGCTTCCAATCTTCTCCGGGATTCTTCCAGTCAACTGATTCCTCGATAAATTCAACGATTTTAACTTGATGAGGGTTGTTAGCTCACTTGGAATGTGGCCAACAAGTTTGTTATTCGAAAGGTCTAACAACCTCATGAGTTCAAGAATAGTGTTGTACATGTACTCGTGTCCCTTCATCACCAATGGATCGCTAAAGATAACATCTTTCGTATTTGTAAAGATTTTAAAATGATCATCTGAATTAGTTTCCTTCCCAGAAAGGACGCTAAAGTTGTTGAAGCATGTTGGAATATCACCCATCAGCTTGTTATTGGAAAGATCCAATATTTGAATACGTGTAAGATAACAAAGCTCGGGAGGAATCTTTCCAACAAACTTGTTGGATCTAAGGTTGAGAAGTCTTAATGAAGAAAGTTTTGTCCCAACCCAAGATGGAATGCTTCCAGCAAGTTCATTTCCACTAAGTTCAAGGATCTCTAAGTCGGTCAGGTTCATTAGAGAAGCAGGTAATTTCCCATCGAGCTTGTTCCCACGCATGCTCAGTGATTCTATGTTACCTAAATGACCCAACGTTCTTGGAATCCCACCAGTAAAATTATTATTCTCTAAATTCAAGAGTGACAAACTCTGCCACTTTTCCCAGCACTCGGAAACGACACCTGACAAACTGTTATTTCCTAAATTAAGCATACGAGTCGCTTTCGCACCATCCGAACACAATAAATGATGTAAGGATCCCACAAATAAATTATTTGATAGGTCCAAAAACCATGGAAATGAATCATTTAAGATATCAGGTAATTTCCCCCCAAACCTGTTAGAGCTTAAGTCGAGGTCGATAAGTGCAGGCATACCCAACAGATTTAACGTGCCTTGCATCTGATTTTTTGACACGTCTAAGGACTCTAGATTGGGGAATGATCTCCAAAATGACTCAGGTATCGGTGAAGAAATGTTTGTGTTGCTTATGTCCAAAGCTATTAACTCCCTCTGCCATATAAGCCAAGATGGAAATTGAGGCCCTAAACTCCAAGAATTCAAATTTAAACTCCTCAACTGGAAAGGAGGAATCCAGTTTGCAATGCGCGGTCTTAGTATTAAGTTGTTTCCGCTTCCATACAGATATTTCAAGTGCTCTAGTTTGAGAAAGTGAGTTTCTGTTACGACACCTGTCAGAGAATTGGAAGAAATGAATAATTGTTCCAACTTAGAAAGTTGACCAAGGCTATTAGGAAGGCTGCCACTAAATAGGTTATCTGAAAGATCCAACCTTTTCAACAATGACAAACGTCCAATTGTGTCGGGAAGGCCACCATTAAATTGGTTAAATGAAAGATCCAACATTGTCAACAGTGACAATCGTCCAATTGAGTCAGGAAGACTACCATTTAGTTGGTTATCTGAAAGCTCTAAAACCTCCAACAATGACAATCGTTGGATTGAGTCAGGAAGACTACCATTAAATTGGTTATATGAAAGATCCAACCTCTTCAACAATGATAATCGTCCAATTGAATCTGGAATTGTACCAGAAAGTCCCGATGAGCGCATCGATAATGATTCCAAATGAGGTGATTTGCATTCAAGAAGATATGTCAAACTGATGTTTTGAAATTTGTTATATGACAAATCAATATCTCTCAAATTACAAAAGTTACCCAATGATTTAGGTATTATGTTGGTGAGATGATTCCATGACAGGTCAAGGCTAAGAAGGGAAGTCATGTTGTGAAGGGAATCAAGAGCTGTACTCGATATATCACAATAACTGATTTTTAACGAGATTAGATTGCTACCAATGCCACTAGACAACTCTTTCAATACTAATGAAGAATTCACAAAAGTGTTCCCAGAGACGTGAAACCACTTAAGAGAAGTCAAGTTAAGGAAGGTATTAGCACTACTACTAGAAAACCCACAATAACTTAAATCCAAAGAAACAAGACTAGTTATACTAAATATCCATTGTGGCACGAGACTGTTAGTAAATGGGTTTGCAGAAAGATCAAGCAAAAGAAGGGATGTGATATTAAGACTAGGAACATGGGGATGTGCATCCAGGAGATTACTGTTTTGAAGATGTAGTTCGGCCAAAGAAGGGAGGGTGTTGATCACCTGAAACCAGTCCGTTGCTTGGCTGAGGTCAACGTAACTCATATCCAGGTGACGCAACAAACGGAGATTTGACAACCACTCCATATTCACGACGATTGTGCTTTCACCCTTCCAATCTTGAAAACTTCCTAGACAAAGGGTGTGCAGCTGTGAAAGATTCCCCAATTGAGGAGGGATAATTCCACTAAAATTGGAATTCGAGAGGTTAAGATACCTTAAGTTTCCAAGAGAACCAATGAATTCAGGAACTTGGATTCCCCCAAAATCATTGCAGCTCAAGTCCAAATGCTCGAGTTGCTTCAGGTCCAACAAGGATGGACTTAAATCCCCTTTCAACTGTTGCTTTAAGGCTTCTTTGAAAATTGTTGCTTCAAGATGATCTTCTGTGTCAAACTGACAATGACCTTCAAGTGCACGAAGATGAATGTGATGAACATGGCCAGTCATGTTATCGCAAACAATCCCCGCCCATTTGCAGCAATCGTTTTCACCAATCCAAGAAGCAAGGCGATCCGTTTCATCAATGAGACGGTGCTTGAACCGGAGAAGCGCTTGTCTCTCTTCTTTGATGCATAATACATCTTCAAGATTTTGATTAGATAAACATAAATGAAACAAGGCCAGAATAAAAATAAAGCACAAGTAGCAAGAAGAAAAATGAGAAAATGAAAAAACGCTCATATTGGTTTGATCACAAAACTCGCTCGCTTTTTAGTTTACAATAATGCGACGTACACAGGAGTTCAATTTAAACTCAAATTTTTACGAGTGACGGGTTGCTTTCGGTTGCCCATAACGACCGTGTTCATATTGGAAAATAAGTATCATGGTCTCTAACGACTACGCGGCTTTCGGTTGCCTATAACGAGTGGGTTCATATTTGGAAAATGGAACATCATACATTTATGTGGCAAAAATTATAGTCAAGTCAAAGTCAATATATCTTTAAACGTGAAGAATAAGTTGAAAATTATATTATGTAGACAAAAATGAGATCAAGGTTAATTTTCCACACAATAGATTAGAGTACCGGACCGACTAAGACCGGACCGGACCGAAACCGAATTGGTCCAAAACGCCAGACCGAGGACCGGACCGAAATAGTCCGGTACGGGTCGGTCCGATCCGGTCGTCGGTCCGTTTTGCTCACCCCTAGATTACAGACCTGGCCCCGAGCAGCCTAAATTTCAAAATGTCATTTACGACTTATCGAAATTAATATGAGGTAGTAGTAATGGTATTGGTATATTGTAATAGGGCGAGTCACTACTATTAAGAAAAGACTAATAAGAGCGATTAGAAAGGCCGAAAAAGATCGGTAACCAACCACTCTATCTAAGAGTGATCTATTTATACTCATATAGATTAGTTCTAAGGTTTACAGCCGATCTAATTAATAACTATGATTCAAAACAACTTATTACAAAAGTTTGATTTTCCCTGAATTTAATCATACAAAAGTGTAGGATTTTCAGATTGCATTCATTACCGTACACAATAATATTCTACTACTAATAACTTCGATAAAGATTCAACATTTAGTTACAAACCAAAATTACTTCAACTGAAAAACGACAATTGCAACATAAGTCAAACTAACTTCAGCTAGTATGCATGGGTGGTTTGAAGTCGAATGTGGTGGAAGTACGTAATAATGGTTCGGTTTGTGTTGAGGACATTCAAAGGGTTGTTTTGGAGTTGATTGAGTGGTCTAAAACGAAGGAGCTAGAGAAGTGGAAGAAGTTGAAGTTGAGCCAACTTGGGCTTTATGCCAAGCAAATAAAGTTGATTTGAAGCAACTACAGGTGTTGGGGTTTGACACCTTTTCCCCTCATGTCGGTTCTCAAAACCAAACTAAACCCACAAAGCTAGAATAACAATCAAAATATGCTTCAAACATAGGGACCTGAACCACCCTCAGATACGGGTCGGATATGGGGTGATTCAGCCGTATAACAGTTTGGTTTCCAGAACATGCGCTGCAAAACTTGCTAACATTAGGATCCTGATTCCAACTTTTTTTAAATGACACAACCAAACACCCAAACCCGAAACTAGATACCCAAAGATGCAGTTAGTGAAGCAAAATCACAAAGTTACAATCCTAAAACCTTTCTTGTACTTTCTTTTGTTTAAGGAGCTGAAAGAATGGCATAAACTGACAGGCCATTACAACAAGAAAAATCCTAAATGACATTTCCAAAAACCACAAGGCCAGCTGCTTAAGCATTCTAGGTCTTTCAACAAAACATATCTTCCGAAACTGGCTATGATCTTTGACTGCAATATACATCAAGACAGCAAACAAGATCTTCTAAAGCTACGAATGAGGACAAGATCATGAGCTTTGGATTGGTTTTTTCTTGACAACACCCTCGAGCACACCATTAGCCAACAAGTGCTCCAAGGTTGAAGGGTCAACATCACCACCTAACTGGAAGGAGACTGAGAAATCACCAGGTGGAGCAAGATTTTGTGCGCGCATCTCAAACACCATGCCGTGGGCATGAACCTTTTTCTCCCCAGTGTGTGTTACTCCTTGGATTGTGATGGTCCCATCAGACTGGATATCACATTTGAATGCTGCAGTGCACAAAAAATAACACACACAAAAAAAAATAACATCTATGAGCCGATTGATATATATTTTGAGCTTCAAGTTCGTAGAAAATGATGTAAAGTCACAGTTTTGAGTACTCGACAAATATGGGTGAGCGGCCCCTGAGCTTATAAGGTTATCCAAACACTAAAATGAGCTTACTTTGGCAACATAAGCTAATAAATCCAAAAAATAAGCTAAAATAAAACACCCCCTTGAATATTACGTACAAGACTAAAAACTATAGTATACGGGCCAGAAACTTAAGATTAAAGGGTTTAATGTGAATCTCATGCGTCCATTCTGAAGTTGTCGAATATGCGAGGGTCTGTATAAGTTTAGTTTTTGCTGTAAATATTCAGAAAATCACAATCAAAATCACTTTTTATCTAAACACTAAAACTGGTTATTCATTTAATTAGGAAAAAGTATAATACCAATTATAAAGAACATCTAGAAGAGCTGATAATAGTGGTACTTACTCTCGTCCTTCTTAACACCTGGGAGAGCAACACGAAACAGAAAACCCTCGTCAGATTCCGAAATGTCAATTGAACCGATAAGTGGTCCTACTGTTTTTGCAGCACTCCCAGATACCGCTACTCCATGTTTGGCGACAGCTAAAATGTCGTGCAATTCTTTCTCAGTGGTTTGAGGCAGAAAGATCATAGCTGGTTGATTCTTTAGAGAGAAGTTGACATCATTTTGTTGTGCCATATCAGAATCAAAATGATTTGGAGGTGGGCCTGAGTACGGGACACAGTTGATAGGAGTTACAGCAATAGCAGGTTGATCGTCCCAATTCGCATGAGATCTGAAATTCACAATGGAAACCTGGTTAGAACAATGAAGACTTAAACAGACCTAGGTCAATGAAATCCTGTTATGTTATTAAATAGCGAGTTAAACGGGTCAAACAGTAGAATATCATACAAAATCTATGCAAATGCATAGAAGAGTCTAAATTGCTTTATAATTAAAAGTTTAGATTACTATTATACTCCGTATCAATTAGGTCCGAGTAATCATATTTAACAAGTTGATCATTAAAAAAACTGAAGAAAGAAGTGAGTGTGTCATGCTTACAAATACCAACTCGACACATTACCCAACATGCCCATTTTCCACCCATAATAATTCAGTTAAAAGATAAAACAAATTACTGATATTCAAAAGCCAATACTGCAAACTAGTAACTAAATGATCCCTTACGGGATTTTAGTTTTCATTACAGATTGCATATTTAGACATCCCTTTTAGAAGTGATTCTCGAACCAGTGGTTCAAATATGAACTCAGTTAGTATCCGCTGAGCCTAAGACCACCTCTTAATCTCATGCAGGACTCATAATCTAAACTGAACTTCATAAAGACCATAAACTGAACTGAATTGACCAGCTCAAATCAACACAAAACCAACGCAAACCAGCAGAATCGTTATGGTCCGACTCAATTTTAGTATTCACCCCTAGGCCTAGGCCCTATGTATAAAAGTTTTACAAAAACACAAGAGTTATGCTATATTAAAAACACAAACTCAATGAACATCCATAAAATTTAATCATGATACTAATGTGAAGTGACTTGAGACTCATGAATACGAAGTTGTTTAAGTTAAGAAAATAGAAAAGTCAGGAAGAAGTCTGTTTTGTCCTTCTATTCTCTCCATATCTTTTTGTATTTAAAATCCTACAGTTTCGAACAAAAGTAAATATATGAACCTCTGTTGGAGTTTAAGGACTTCTCCCCTCATGTTGGTCCTCAGAACCAAGCTAAACCCACAAACGAAATATGATTCAGGCATAGGGTCCTGAACCACTCTTGCATAAGGGTCGGATTTAGGGTGATTCAGACACAGTGAAATGCGAGCTTGAGATAATTTCAGGTACCATAAATATAAAAAAAATTGTCCAGCACTCGGGCATTTATATATAGCATTATACAAAATGTGTAACATATATATCTGGCTTCCCTGTTGTGTGCCTGTGATTGTTTTTTAAATTTCTTTTTGTGTAGCGGAAGACTAACACTATAGTTTTGACTGTCAGGTAAAGGTATGAAATAGATTTTAAAAGCGAAGGGATGGAAACAGGGTAGATATGTAATGGGGAAACCAGGGAGAGTGCGCCTATGGGAGGTAAATATACGCTCCATTACCATTACTATATCTAATTATGTTCATGACTTCATTCAGTGAAGTCCAAATACATATTACACTCTACTTTATACACATGTCGTCACACAGACGCACATACATACATAGACAAACAGAGAGACAAAGAAAACAGGAACAGGGATCATGACACCTAATAATACAAACCACGTCTTTAAAACGAAACAAAACGCCTAAAAGACTCTTTAAAAAGCAAAGATATGTTAACAGATGAAAAGAATAGTTAAATACATTAAAAAGACTGCCTCTTTTAAGATCATGAGAGCCAAGAGAGATGATACCACAGGTTTCACCTCTTTCGCCAATTAAATTAAATGGCAAGTCTCGAGAAGGAAAATTACCAAGGCTCAATAAAGATGTAAAAAATAAGGAAACAAGTGGTCTTTATATACGCGTAAGAAAGAGCCGAACTTTAGTTTCTAGACGATGTGGGACAACAAAAACGATACTAAAAATAGGCATATATATATATATATATATATATTTATAGAGAGAGAGAGAGAGAGAGAGAGAGAGATAAGATATATATAGTAGTATATGACTATATAGTTTTATACTTATATACCTATATGTATATCCTGTATATATATAAATAGATATCATTACATTTAGAGAGAGAGAGAGAGATTCCGGATCGATTGAGGAAGGTTTTTATTTTGAGAAGATTGAGGAAGTTTTCATAAATGGTAGTTTTTAACGTTGATTCAGTTTTTCCAAGCGTAAAACTCATTTTATGTGTTATATTCAAATGTGTAAAAAAAAATCGAATCAATGTTAAAAAATCTTCTGTTTTTGCAATTAAGTAAAATACTCGAAATCTTCTATATCACAATTAAGGAAATCATTACCATAATCGGATTTTAGCATAATGATTTGTGATAATCAAATTTGTGATTTATAGCTTAGATTCTCTATTAAAATGATGTTTTACTTGTTGAATCAAATCAAAAAATATGAATCAATTTGCTCAAACGTAGATTTCTCAATCTTCTCAAAATAAAAAACTTCTCAACGGAACCGGAGCCTATATATATATATAGAGAGAGAGAGAGAGAGATATTTTAAGAAACTCATTGCCATGGTACTTCTAATCACAAAGATAGGATCACATAAGGGCATTCATATCAAACCCACAGTCGGATTCGGATTCTGTATTAGCGGAACCCAAAAGATGATATTAGTAAAAAAAGTGAAATTCAATTCGAGATCTTAGATCTCTGTTTGAAGTTTATACAAAGCTAAGAAACGGTAATGCAACACCGATTCTTCTTATTTAACTCTATATGAACCACTTTGCATTGGTAGGATTTCTAAAACTAAGATGATCTAATTATTCGTATTGAAAACTTATGAGACTAAACATGACATTTATCTAGTCCCTCTACCCAAACAAACACTAGGAAGAAAATAATAGTAGCAAAGACAGCTCCAAATACTTTCTGTCCTGCTCGAGAAAATACCACATTTGGATGGACAGTTAGGGGGCGTTTGGTTCGTGAATTTCAAACTCGCGTATTTAAAAGTTTGGGGTATTTATAATTTAAGGGGTTTATAATACTGTACTTTGTAATCCATTTTCTTGTTTGGTTGGCAAATTTGTTTTTACAGATTCAACATATAAGTAATAGTGAATAACTTAACTAACCTTTTTCTTAATAAACATATAAATTAAAGATACAGAAAATCATGTATCAAATATACATAAAATCAAAAAATAAATATATACAAAATCGACATTAATGAACCAATCAACACCATGGTAAATCGATTGAGACTAACCCTACTGTTAATTACAAGAGATTCTTACCTAAAACTTGCGAGAACAAAAACCATATGTGAGTGAGGTAAAAGATTATAGCTAATGAAAGATATGCAATTTCACCACTTGTAGAATCGCTAAGTTAGACAAAGAACTCAACATCAATAAACTTTGGATTTGTTTGAACAAGAAAACCTAATCGAAAGAATGGAACGATATCGACATAAATGAAGCGAGACAAAACTGATACACAATCTATTTGATATATAAGCGTTAGAAGAATCTGCAGAAATCATGTTAATGGAAGTTTGTGGCCTGAAATTATAGGAAAAGGGAACAGCCAAAAGCCCAAAAGGGAAGATAAAGCATAGTGGGTTTTAGTATTATTATTTAAGGGGTAGTGTTGTCTTTTTTTGACCAAGATAACTCCCACATTGAAAACCTCTCTCTACCAACTGCATTTACAATACAGCTTTTTCTGTGGGGCCATAAATCTAAACTCTCCTATTTTTTCCAACCAAACACGTTTGTGACTGCATTTCAATTTTAAAAACAACAAAAACCCATCAAATTTGGCGAAACAAACAGACCCTAAGGATTTTCTGCTATAGATAACCATAAGATACCTTATAAGAACCCAAATAGTCAATACGTCAATGATCAATCAACTCGAAGAAAAAAGTAACGATTTCAAGTGTAAAATATGTATGTCAAACATGGTTCAATATCACTCAAATAAAGCAGTAAATCCTGTCAACAACATAAGTACTTCAAGATTACCACTATAAATGATATCAAAGATCGAATGAAAGAAAATGAATCTTTCGATGCAAATAAAAGAAAAATTCTTCCAATTAAAGATTTAAAAATCATAACTTTCAGATTCTGCAAGCAGTTCGGCTTCAGTTATATTTAAGTGCTAAAAAAGGCCCATTGTTTTTTTTTCCCAAACTGAATACCAATCAGAAAAGGTGTATCTAAGATAACTGATTAAAATATAGCAACAGAAAATAAGAAAGCAAAAAAGGATATCCAAGATACAAGAGTGTGTGTGTGTGTGTGTGTGCGGCGTGTGTGCGTACATTTAGGTGAGGCTAGGTAAAGCTAACATTAGCAATGGCCATGGAAGAAGAGGGCAACTTCATCAATGAAGGTTTCCAGTTTGTTACGTAAAAACTAATAGCAAAATGTAAGACCTCACAACATTGCTTACCTAGAAACATTACTTTAAAGTTCTTAGCATTGCCATCAATTTTCCTCCGTCCTCTATTTTGCAGATGCTAATTTCATTTATATTTCGTACCAACAAAATTTGACCCAAAATACATCACCGATCATCTAATCCTATACTCACTCAAAAACGAACAATTTAAATGGCAAAACAATCTAAACCTCAAAATTGTTACAGGCCTCTTTGAGAAAACTACATCGGTTGTTCTTAACTAACTCCCGGTTTCTCATTCTCTCTCGAGCTGTGGTAATAGAACTATAATCTTCCTAAAAATCTCATTAAGCACGTGTACCTATGTTTGGACAAAGACGTAAGATCCCATACCAAAAAGGACTACTTACTACTTACTCTAATATGCCTAGAACAAAAACTGGACACAATCTCAATAGGACCCTACTATCTCTTCCTTCTTTAAGCTCAAAAGTATCAACAGATTTCTATCGCCAACGAGTTCGAATCTCTTTAACGACAATATTTTTTTATGGAAAAAACACATACTTTAGATTTTAAAAACAAAGGTTTTTCAAATCAAACAAAACTAGGACACAAACTAAAAAGCCCTAATTTTTTCTTCTTTTTTTTACATTTATGAGTTCGCGCATAAAGATGAAAAATACGTATTAAAAATAAAAAAATAAAAAAAAAAACCTTATACATTTAAACTGTCCAAAAAAGGGGGTTTTCATTTTTCAATACCAATAAATATTCGCACAAAAGAAAATTACAATATATTTTTGTACACACAGATAGCATGAGCTATTTACAGAGGATCTAAACCCTAAACACAAAATCTTGAAACAAACAATATTAAAGAATCAACCTAAGCAAACAAATTCAAATTTCAATCTAAGCAATTCACCTTAAACTTTAAAACAAGTAGTAATAATTAAAGGGTATAGATTTAATTCATCAGATTCAAACTAAATCTATAACATATCACAATATAACTTAGGGTTTATGGTAAAATTATATAAAAAAAAACACAAATTTGAAAAAAGGGTAGGAAGAAGATACCCGTTAGAAGCAGCCATGAAAAGGGTTTTGATTAAGGAAGTTAGAAGAGTCAAAAAAAAAGATGCTTCTTTTTGGGGTTTTTGAATTTAAAAAATAGAGTGTCGAGTGAAGTCGTGATGACAAGACACAGGTTTTTATAAATAAAGTCAAACAGATGTGTTGTTTGTGTTTTGTTGCTAGGGTTCATGAATTTTTTTTTTTTTTACCTTGTTGGTAAAAAATATATTTTGAACGACAAAATTTGAGATGTGTTTGTAAATGCTTAAAAAGGGATAAACGTTATTCGAGAAAAACGAGTCGTTTGACTAGTTATACGCAACTTGAGAGGGTGTCCGTGACCGGTTCGAACAAATGGAGTTAAATACTTATGTGGTCCTTGTGGTTTGTTGGGTATTACACATTGACGGTAAACTTTATTTTTCGCAGATCTTCTCTTTGTTTTTTTGACACGTTACGAATTTGGTTCCTTTCACATTATTTTTGTTATGTTGACCGTTTAATTTAACATGTGCAGATCATGAGAGGTTATTCTCGTCTTTTCATATGTTTTATTAACAATATAAGTAACAATATTTAAATCTTCGCCTCCCGTTAACAAACACGTACATCTATCTTTCTTAGTGAATAAACCCATCAAAATCTCTCATGGATTTTGTTAACCAACCCACTAAGTTGAATCAATAACGTTTGCCTCAAATTCGTTTTAGAAAGTTTTGATTTGTGGCTAGATACAAACAATGAAGTTGGATCATGGGGAATTATCCGCGCTAGATGCGGGGTTTTTTAGTTATGCAAAAGTTTGTTGTTACAAATTAGATGTTGGAAAGATTTGTGTGGTTCAAACGATGATGATGGCGACGGCGCGGGTTTTTTTAGTTATGCAAAAGTTTGTTGTTACAAATTAGATGATGGCGGCGGCGGCGACGGCGGCGAGCGACGGGGAGGCCGGGCGCGCGTTCGGGAACTTATTGATGGATAATACTTTAATTGAAAGTATTATTTGTTGGTGTTCTTTTACCAACTTGATGATTTTTTATTTCTTTTAATTGATAATGTTTTTATCTTTTTGGTTTTTTTCTTGATTTTATAAATATGCTAAAAATGAAATGAAAAATATTTTTGTATTTTTATATTTTTAATAACAAAAATAACTTCACGGGGAAGGATCTTCAAAACACAAATTGTCAAACTTCGAAACAACAAACGCTTACACTCTTCCCCAGCAGCGGCGCCAAAAATTGATTAATGTTAAATTCAACCCTTTATATAAATATATATAAATAAATATAAATATATAATAAGGATCAGAATCCACAAAATCAATGAAACCGGAAGTAGTATATGATATTCCCGGGTCGTTTATCCTCAACGAAGAGTGAATTAGAAAGTCGAGAGTTGAATTGACATTTGATGATTGAATGGAAGAGATTTGGATTGGATTTCTAAATCTACGGAAAATTTAATGCAATCTACTCTAAAAATAAAAAAGGTACTCAAAATTAAGCTAAAAACGATAACGGGACTCTAAAAATGTTGACTAAAAATCCTAAATTTTCAAAAATTAACCTAAAATGATTTTTTCACTTTTAATAGACTCTAATTAACTAAAAAGTAAGATTAAAGAAAACTAGAACGAAACACACAAAAAGTG
This sequence comes from Tanacetum coccineum, assembly GCA_026074375.1. Taxonomy (NCBI): domain Eukaryota; kingdom Viridiplantae; phylum Streptophyta; class Magnoliopsida; order Asterales; family Asteraceae; genus Tanacetum; species Tanacetum coccineum. The sequence continues at coordinate 25,323 of BQNB010056156.1, read as the reverse complement.
AACGGGAACGAATCTCGTTCTTTAAAAAATAAAATTTTGCAAAAATGACCCTACGAGAGCAAATTTATTTTTCCTAGGTGCAATATGATAAAAGAAAATTTTCTAAAAAAGAATTATATTTTTTTGATTTTTTATAATTTTTTATGAATTAAAAACGAGTTTAACTGAAATTAAATATAAAAAATACTAAACGATTTATGAAAATTCTGAAAAAATTACAGAAAGTAGCTAGAAGAGTGAAGAATGCAAGAAAAATAAAATGGATGAAACAGCTTATCAAATAAGTTGTTAAATAAGCAGAAAACAACTTTTGGGCTTGTTGG
>BQNB010056156.1:0-17500 GCA_026074375.1 Tanacetum coccineum | reverse complement strand
AGTCAAAGATCTTGTCATTAAATGATTGTGGTCCGTACTCCAAAAAAACAGCCTGATACGCTGTATTGAACTCATCCACTACGCCGTATCGGCCCCTGTCCAGACAGTATAAATAGAAGACTCAAAAATGATTTTTCAATGTTCTTAATCATATCTTTTATACAATAAACACAAAAGTCAATCTTTAGAAGAGTAGAAGAGCAAAAGGTCAAGCATCATTCATAAATCCATAGAAGACACCTTGTAATTCCTATACTCTTAATAATCGTTTGATTTTTGGTATCATTCGTTTACTCGGTTAGTTAACCTTGGTAATTCAGTTATTAAGTCTTGTATCATTACAATGGTTATGGGCTAATACCCTTGGGTATTAGCCATGTTAATAAAGATCTAATGTTTGGTTTGTTTTGATATCGATTGCTTAATTTATCATTGGTTGTTAATTATGTTTATCAATTTATACTTGTCTATTTGCTTAAGTATGCGACCCAATCATTCAACTAAATCTAGTCATACAGACCAAGTAATCTAGATACCGGGATGGCTCTCCATACATACCTTTATATATATGGAATAATAGGATCACAATTAATGACCTTTCTTACCTTGTGGTCATCGAAATAAGTCGGACCTGCAGGTGACCTAGATATCGACGTTCTGAGCCCTTGGTAAGACCAGGACAGTGGACTACCAGTATAAAAAGGACCGTTAAGCAGTAAGTGGGTAAAGTCCTGATAGGCTAGGGTTTAACAAGATCACCATTGATCTAATCCCTAAGATAGATTATAATTAACAAAAAGGATACTTTATGCGGATATGTTAATTGTGATAGAATTCAACATGTCTGGGTCTTAGGAAGAAGTATCGCCTAAGTCTTAAGAATGATATGTCACCTCGAGATAAGCACTCATTGCACTAAACAAACAAACCAACATAAAATCAGAATTAACATGGTTAATACAGTTTTCTTTCATTGACCGCTCTTCTATGTTTTAATTATCTTCTTGCGTGATTATTTGTGTTTAAATATATTAAGTCACCAATAAACCTGTACTAGTCTCTCAGACTGAAAACCCCCATATCATTAGAACTAGGTTTAACATAGGTTTAACAAATAATTAGATTAACATAGTACTAATTAGATTAGATTAAATAAAATAAAATACTGATAGAATATAAGGTTAACTATCTCGCTCTTGTTCGACACCCTACTTACCAACGAAACTACATCTGTACCGGATACACTGCCCGTTAGAGTGTTGTTTTTAGGATAAGTCGGCTAAATATAAATGTAAAACTTGATAATCAAATAACACCCTATCACAATGACACATCAAGTTTTTGGCACCGCTGTTGATGAGTTAAGTAGTTTAATCTTTACTTTTATTAGTGTTTTATTTTTAACCTTTATTAACCATTAGTTAGAATTAATTATGTATATCTTTGTTTGTAAATTGTTTAAATTATGTGTTTAACTTATTTACTGCTTATTTATTTATTTGTTCACTATTCTGGTCGAAACCCAGATACGGCGTATTCACTGGTTGAATACGCGTATCTGACCTTCTAAACAGATACAGTGTACTGCATTCAACAGATTGATACGGCGTATCCGGTTAACAAAATACGGTGTATCGACCACCTGATACAACAACAGTATAAAATTCTTTGCGTTTTAATTCTATGTTTAATTTCTATGATTACTTCCTCTCGAGCAAATCCTACTGATATCTTTTCCTTTGTTTTAGATTAATCGCAGGAAGTAGGACGAAGAGGCAATGATATGAGTTATTAGGCTGAGTTTAAGAGAAAGGTTGGAACTTGATTTAGAGGCTAGGATTATGGGAGAGACTTTGATATTAAATAGATCATTAGACCCTTTGTCTGAAGACTATATAGAGTTAATGGATCTGAACGTACCAATAGAGCTTAGGATAAATCAAGTTGATGATTAGGAGCCCACCATTGAGGAAGGTGAGGTGGATGATAAGCCATTGATGAATGTTGGAGGATTTAATGAATACCCGAGTTTTGTAGAATTTGATAGGATAATCCGTATCGACTGTGCCCACAACTTAAAGTTTTCTTGCATGACAGGTTTTGAGCTTGTGCACGCTAATATCTACCCTACTTTGCCTATTAATGTTATGTCTAAAAAGTTTTATCACTCAATTATGAAGGACAAAGTTGAATTTAAAGGGAGAAATGAAATGGGAAACTTCGCGGATATACTTGTTTTTATTGGAAACTTTTTTGTTTTAACTGATTTTAAAGTTATAAAATATATGAACCCTTATCTTGACGAAGGAATGGGAGATATAATAGTTAGAGAACCTTTTTGCAAAATCTTAAGAGTGGAAGCTAGAAGGTTTTAAGGAATTATAACCATCCATGATGAGGATGAAAGCGTCACTTACCAAATGGTGCGGTCAAATCCGAGGTTCAAATACCTCACTAATGAACAATGCAACAAGATACCACCATCACTGAAGGTAACTGAACAAGATAGTAAGGATGGAATCTCGCATCCATACCAAAAACCAAAGTGTTTCTATAAAGGAGTTTTGAATCTAGGACCCGAATTTATTCGAGATACGAAAGTTGAAGAATGACTCGCACGTGGGGACAATTACGTGCAATTGAAGAAAGAATGAAGTTGAAGAAGGAAAAATTCTAACTTAAAGACTAGCTGAAAGAAAAGTGCTTACCGGGAGACAACCCAGCTATTTTTAAATTGTTTTTAGAGCCTGTCTTCCCAGACCCTCAATACGGCGTATTCTAACTCCATAGATACGGTGTATTGACCTATCTGGACGTTATCAGTCCTTTAAATTTTGCATTTTAAATTCCAGTACCTTTAAATACTTTGTGTGAAATACTTTGGACATTTTATAGGCTTAATACGATGTATCCTGTGTTTGGGATACGGCGTATTTAACAGCCTGTACCGTATGTGTGTTTATTTTTCTGCATTGTAACCATTGTGAACTTGAGATAGAATTGCATATTCTTCTATAACTTTTATGCAAGACCTAACTGTAAGGAGATCGACAATATTGGTGAAAATTACACTCTGGAATCTGGCGTGTGTGTTGTAGTCATACAGGTATTCTAACGCCTCTACAACACACTTTTGCTTAAGAACTCAAATTGAAGAATCATCCCGAGCAAAATATAAGGGGAGTTTTTCTTTTTCTAATTCTATTTCTCATTTTCTTTAATTATTTTATCTATACAACGAGGACGTTGTATAATTTAAGTGGAGGGGTGGAGAATTGGAACATCTAATTGTCATTTTTACAATAATATGCTATATATGCTTAAAATTATGCCAAATTTAAAAGTTTTTAGCATACTTTTGTAAAATTACTAGTTACATGACCTCGCACACAAATAACCCTTAATGAAAATTGTGAGAATTAAGCCTTATCCGTTTCTAAACGTTTACCATAAAATTCCACAAAAATTATGAGTGTACCAGTGATGTAGTGGACTTTAGAACTTGGCTTGGTATATCACTCGAGACCACAATAATGAGTATTAATGATTTAATTAGAGTAACTTGTGCATATTGGTAAATTTCTAGGAATACACCTAAAAAGCCTATATGTTGTGATATTAACTAACTACACTAGTTAGTTAACCCCTATATAACCCTTTGTTTACTCTCATTTTCATAGTAAGATTGTAGGTCTCAGCCCTAGATAGATCTTTTAAGCCTGTGAAGGATATAGAGCACTAATGTAATCAAAAGTAACTCTGTGAGAGACTCAAAACAATCTATTGTTCACGCGGAAAATAAACAATAGTGCTAAAGAAGAATTACTAAAAACAATACTTTGATCCTCTATGGATCTTTTCTATTAATCGTAAAATGTTTCTTGATTGTTCAATCGTGTATGAAACCTAAACCGTGTGGTTTCATTTATAGATATGAAACCCTAAACTAATTCTCCTAAAATTACGTTTGCAAGAGTCTATCTATTACTTCTCATGTCTATCCATACTAGAACTTATCTCAGAGTCACTACGTTACTCTACCAGGACTAATAATATAACCAGCAGGAACTATATACCTGCCAGCAGGAACTTTAATACTAACAGTAGCAATTACTCTACCAGTACGAACTACATATGTGACCCCCCCCAGTAGGAAACTAAAAATACAAATATACTAACAAATTCCTCCTAAAACGGGAATTTGACAATAGTTACTTCAGTTCCTAGATAGATCTTCAAGTCTTTAAAGCTTCGAGGATTGAAACAAAACAAAAAACAAGTAGCAACCAAAATGATTGACCTTAAAACATCCTTTAACACATCAATCTTTAAGCAGCAACCAACTTTAGACCACCTCAGCAACATCCATCAATTCAGGGTTACATACGATTCTCATCACATCCCATGGTGTGTTAACTCCGGGGAGAGGTGAATCATAGAAAGTAAATGGATTTGATGAAGCCTTTACCAAGTAGCCATTAACTCTTGGGCTAGCCAATCTATTGGGTCCTAGAAAAAGGAATGCCATGGAAGATTGGAACCATTTTCAACCACTCCAAACTTGAATCATAGTGGGTTGAGTACTATATGACTTTGGGCAAGTCATCACAGCCATAAACGGATTTGGATAGCCTTTACCACATAGCCGTTTGCTTGTGGGCTAGACAATCCTTGGGACCCAGAAAGGGTTACTCCCATGGTGGATTGCAAACCATCTCAACTTATTGGTACATGAAACATTGGTCAGTTGAGAGACCCTATGGTTTTAAGCAAACCATTACAGCTATATCAATTCATTCTGGTACAAGACCTGGGAATTGAAACCAAAACTCAATTAATTCTAGCCCGAAGGCCTGGCAATTGAGAGCCATGGTTCAATTATTTCTAGCCATAAGGCCTGGGAATTGATACCCATAATGATGTTGCACCTCAAAAGAGAAACTTTGAAAACAAGGTGCCATAAAACCATTTTGCACCAAAATATTGTATCACATGAAAACAAATTTTGAGCCAAAAAGGATTTAAGCTCAGTTGCATATCAGAACATTGTGATGCCATCCAAAAACCTCAAAAACCGCAAAAACCATCCAAAAGCACCTGCAACAATCAAAACTATACATACCAAAAGAAACAGAGTATATACAAGACAGTAACATTGTACCAGACTTATGCAGAGGGAACACAAGAAGCAAGCTGATTCTTGATGAATTGAATCAGTTGCACAACATATGTCATGTCATTCCCTATACCATCTATCTCCACTTCCAACTTATGCTTCAGCATCTTCTTCATGAGTGAAGCAGAGAGAGGATATGGTGTATCTGCAAACATGTATAAGATCTTGCCAGAAAATGTTTCTAGCACATGAACACCAGAAAATGGAAACAATTTCCAGCTGTGGATAACCCACTCCTGTTGATCATTCCAAACTTCAACACTTGAACCACCAGTAGTAGATTCAAACAAAACATGAAGATCTCCCCACAAAATCAATCCATTACCAGCTAGAGGGTTGACTTCATAATGCTTAACAACCATTCCATATAACTTGGACAGATCCTGTCTATCAATCAAGTGCAGAATCTCTCTAAGATGAGTAAAGTATTTGGAAGTTTTATCAGTGAAGTATAAAGCATTTACATCACCCAAGCCAGTAGGAATAACTTCCCATGCAGCAAATATATGCCAAAATAGAGGGTCGGTATCATCATCAGAAGCATCAGAGACATCATCAGATAGCACTTTAATGAAGGATGTATCAGGAGCATTCAAATCCACTTCAGAAGAGGGCATCTTCCTTGTTGGTAGAGACTTCCTCCTGGTGCTATATGTCTTGATACCAGCATCAGATGATTGACTTCTTGTCCTAGGTCCAGATGACCTAGAAACAGGTGTAGCAAAAGATGGTGTAGGAGCACCAGTTGGTTGTGTTGATGTATCAGGTGTAACATCAGGGTGTGATGAAGCCTTGGGTGAGTGTGGAGGAGTAGCAGGTGGAGTATCAACAAAAGTTGATTGGTGTACAGCAGATGTAACACCAGCAGATGATGGTCTTGAAGCAGCAGGAACAGAAGTCTTTTGAGGTTCAGTTGTATGAGACTTCTTTGAATCAGGTTGTTCTAAATCTGCTCCTTGTCGTTTAAGAGACCTCCTTAGGTGTTGTGATTGCAGATTAGCAAGAGCATGTCTGATCTTGTCAAACTCATCTTTGAGTTGATCATCAGAAAAGGACCTCACATGTTTCAATGTCCAGCCTGTTGTGTAGATGGTGGAGCTTTGGTTTTTGACAAAGGTTCTCATATAATCTCTCTGTTGTGCATAAGTCATTGGCTTATTTCTCTTATCTTGGAACCTTTGAGCAGCAAACTTTCTTCTCCTTTCAGCAATAATAGCTGCCATCCTTGCTGCAAAGTTGTCCTCATTTACATCCGGACCAAGTAGATCAGCAGTAAGTCCTTTATTTGCATGTACTTGTCCCATGATGTCTGACCAATCAGCATCTGTGTAATACTTGGCAGAATTGATCACATCCTCTTGCCTTTTCTTCTTCATTTCCTCTTGTACTCTAGCCAATTCAGCTTGTTCCTCTTCATAAAGTTTCCTTGCAGCCTCTGCTCCCAACCGGTCCTCCTCCATCTGTCGAAATGACCTTTCTTTTATTGGAGGATCTTCCTCCACCATTGGAGATTTACCCTTGTTAGAGGGATCAGCAGAGAAATCAGAAGCAGTACCAGTAGGAACATCATTTCCATGAACAAATGAATCAGTGTGAATGGAGGAACTAGGAGGAAATTCAGTCGCTTGAGTGGCATCAGCAGGAACAGAAGAAGTGTCAGCAGCAATAGCAGCTGCCTTAGCTAGCTTGATCAAAGAATCCACATCTTGTTCCTCATCTTCCTCGTTGTCAGATTCACTTAAAATCACATTCCTTCCCCTTGCTTTGAGTTTTGACTCCAAAAACTTCACTCTCTTTACCAGCTTCCCCATCACATCCTTAAACAGTAGCTTGTGAGCTTGAAGCTCAGATTCCAAACTTTCAATTTTCTTCCCCTGTTCAGACACTAAAGTATACAAAGCTGTTAGATTATGAAGGTCCTCAGCACCTCCTGAGGTTGGACCGTCAGGTGGAGCTGCAGTGGACCTAGAAGGAGAAGCAAAGAAAGATCCTCCCAAGGGATCATCATCATTGTCCTTTGAAGAAGACTCAACATGAGGGTCAGAAGATGGACCCTGCTGATTCACTTGAGCACTAGGAGAAGTTGGTATTGGTCTGGGTGGTTTTGAAACTGGCTCATTCAGTTGAGCAGCTAGAGTAGTGGGTGTTGGTCTTGGTGATGTTGATCCATGATCATGAGGAGAAGCAGTTTGGTGCACAGGTTCTGTAACAGTTTCATGGTCAGTCTGAGGGTTGGGTGGTGCTGCCTCCCCTGATGTTCCAGCTGCAATGGCAGCTTGAGTAGGAGGAAGCATTGCAGCCACCAATGGCATATGGTCTCCATGAAAATTCAGTCTCATATTTGCAAACATCTTGCTGGTCAGTCTAACTGCATGGTATGGTTTGGGATTCCTAGTTTCTATGTCCAGTATCAGTTGTAGAAACCTAGGAAACATCAAAAAAAATTTAGAGTTATGAATGTTATTTACCATCCCAGTAAAGATATAGCGAGACCAATTGTACTTCTTCCCCTCACACAAACAGATTAAAGCAATAGCCAAAGGTGTTCCAAACTGATCCCAACTCCCTGACTTAGTACTAAGACAATGTAAGAGAGTATGGATCAGGAACCTCCACTGAGGTGAGAATTTATTCTTATGAAAGGTCAACTTTCCCTCAGTTGGGTACCCTAGATTATCCATGCCTAAGAATATATCAGGTATAGGCATATCCACAATTCCCCCCTCATCATGTAACTGCAACTTACTCCTCACTAGAGATTCAGTGATTGTGTAAGGAGTCCCATCAATGGTGGCCACAATAGCTGGTGGACCTAACTCAGATGATCGGAGTGAGGCCGTAGACCAGAATTGGGTTATTAGGGAATCATAGATGAGTGGGTCAGTTACAATAGCATACCTAATGTGGGAATCAAGTAAAAAATCAATAACCTGATGATAATCGGTACTTCCTTTGGGTTTCTCCAAAAATCCAATCCTGTTGTGCTCATCGCGATATTTTAGGGCAGCCATTGATGCGACGGTAGCTGAATAGGGATGTGTTTAATGCTGGTGTTTAGACTGCAAGAAGTTGCTACTGGTGGGTAGTATGAATCCACAACTTTCGAAATTGAGTGGAATGAATAAAGAGGGCTGTAAAAATTAGGGTTTGATCTCAAAGGTAATTGTAAAAATGAGGGCAACAGTGATTAAATCCTTTAAATAGATAACCCATAGATCAATAAATGCCCACGACTATCTCAGCTTTACTAATGAGGATTATAATAAAACCTTAATATCAGTTACTCGATTAAAGAAAAGTCAACCCTAACAAAAAATTAACAAGACCAGCAGGAACAACTCTACCAGCAGAAACCAGAAAGACAACCAGTAGAAATTGTTCAGCCAGTAGAAACCAGTATTACCACTAGTAGAAACTCTTGCAACACCAGAAATGACACAAATCCAACCAGAAGGAATTGTTCTCATCAAAATAAAGCCACACACACTCCATGCTATGCACACATCATGATCATTCATGCAAAGATTAACCAAACCACACATACCATATACATGGAAAAATAAAAGATTGAACTACAAGAATTAAAACTGCTAGTCTAATATCTGTAAAAAAAATAAGGCTAAAAGAAAAAAATAACTATTTAAAAAAAATACAATAACAGTCCTCCCCTTAAATCCAAATCCTCCCCTTAAACAGAGGATTTATGGATTTAGCATCCCAATATGAACCACTAAATAATTAAATCTGGGTCCATCAAATGCTTTGGTCAATTAAATCCGCCGACATATCATCTGTGTGAATTTAAACAAACTGAATAAGATTTTCCTCATTTGCATCTCTAATAAAATGTGCTAATCTCTATGTGCTTTGGATCTTTGGTGAAAAAACTGGATTTTTAACAATGCATAGGTACCGAGTATCAATAAAGATTTTAGTGTTCATAAAATTGAACCCATAATCTAGCAATTGATTTTGAATCCAAAGTACCTGACCACAACAGTGAGCAGCAGCAACATATTCTGCTTTAGTGGAAGAAGTTGCCACTACTGTTTGCTTTTTGCACTGCCATGATATCAATCTTCTACCCAAAATTGGCATACCACCGTGTTGTGGAATTTCCTATCACCATTGGAACCTAGCAAAATCACTATCACGTAGAGCTCCACCACAAAGGGAGAATACTCTGATTAACCATAGACCAAGATTTGGTTTTTGGCCTTAGAATACTTAAAAGATCTTCTTTAACTGCATTCAAACTGGACAAGTCAAAGGTGTGACCTGGTGTCTAGAACAAGCACTCACGCCAAACATAATTCCCAGATAAAAGTTCATAGGGTGGGTTTTATTATGGGGCTTAGTTTACAAAAACCCGTTAAGAACCATAACAAGCAGTACTGAACTGCTTCTGTCTAAAACAGGTAGGGTAACATAGATTCAACAGCATAGTACTTGCTGCCTCTATAAGGGTACTATTCTTTCTTTCAGCAACCCCGTTTTGTTGTGGGGGTTCTAGCAACACTATAAATCCCTTATAATCCCCTTAGACCCCAGAGTTCATTAAGTTAGAATTTTTAAACTCTAGTCCCATTGTCACACCTTATAAGCTTAACCATTTTTTAGTTAGCATGGTTTTCAATCGAAAAGTAAATGAAATCCCTAAGGATATAAAGTCTCATCTTTAGTCCCCAAAAAGAAAACCCAGCTAAACCGGCTAAAGTCATCTGTAACCACCAAGGAATAGTGCTTGTGATCAATGCTTCTGATGGAAGTAGGACCAAAAAGGTCCATATGAAGTAACTGGAGAGGTTCAGAAATGGTGCTGACTGCAGTGATGGCCTTGTAAGAGGCCTTGTGTTGCTTTCCTTTGTTGCATGCAACACAGTTGTGTTCATTTGTGAAGAGTTTGGAAGGAAGCCCATTGACTAATCCATGTTTGCCAGCTTGTTCAGTGTTGTTGAAGTTCACATGAGCATCCTACTATGCCCATTTTGTGGACTCAACTAGGATGCTTTTTTGCCAAACAAACCCTTGATTTCTTTTTCTAAAGAATGTCACTCAAATTGAGTATAGAGATTGTGTCTCCTTGGAACTCTGAGAACAACCTGACTTGAATCAGGTAGTTGGAACTCCTTGGAGAGTACAAGGCACTCTTTGTCTGTAAAAAGGACTTTGTTCTTGGTATCACAGATTTGTGACACAGAGAACAAATTAAAGTTCTGAAAGACTCTTCCACATAATACACATACCTCAAAATTGAGTTGGAAGTCCTAATGGTGCCTTTCCATTGTATTTACCATCTCCACCCATCCAAAAATTGACAGTCTCCTCCTTTAAACTTTACAAGTCAGCCAATTTTCTCTTATACCTGTCATGCTATCAGGAACAACCACTATCAACAATACCTAAACATTATTTGTAATGAGGATTGTCCTACAATAACAAAAGAAAGTACACATTAGTATACAAGGGAGACCCAAGTCAGGAACTACTGGGCCTGCCTTGTGGATCAATAAGAGGATAAACCCTGTAGATTGTTGAGAACCAACCATTGTTCTTGGATCCCCACTAGCATATATGGCAATGTTACTTTGCCAAGAAAAACCAGCTGAGGTCTTAAACAGCAGTACCCCATCTTTCCACCCATCCATATCCATTTTGTTTATATGAGCAGGCCTACTAAACTGTTGACAAATAATGGCTTTTTGTCTGGTCCTGAAGGTCTAGCAGCAGGATTATGCCCAACCACAGGAATGGCCTACCAGCGAAAAAAGGAACTATTTGTCTATTCTACTACCAGCAGGAACATAGGGCGGTCCTAGAAACAAATGAGGAATGGTTTCCAACATTTTTTCCACACAGGTGCATTATTCAATCTCAACTGATTCTCATAAAAAATCACAATCTCGAATCAAATGAAATTTACTACCACAAACAAAACATTTCTAATACAACTCAAAGACTTATTTTTTACACAACGAATATTGTTTGATGGAAACCATTCCTATTACATAAATTCCTAGGAGGTAATTTTTTATTTTACAATCTCCTTAAAAGAAAAACTAGGACTTTGATGACATTGCATGTCCTGGCATGCAGACTTGTGTAAAGTCTTCAACATCAACTGAACTAGAGGCCTAGGCTAATTAGGTGCCTTTAGTCTTGAGAGGATTGAGGATTTGACACATAAACTAGACACAGGATGCAAAGCCAGTGGTCTCTGAGTCTGAGGACTTGTCACTGTTATCACAAGAGACAAAGTCATTAGATACAGAGTTAGTTTCAACACAATTATTGGACTTTGAACCATAGGTGTACTGTGTATCATCAATGTCAGGCTTGTTTGAAGGAGGCATGAATGTTCCTGTTATTGGACCTGGAACAGCATGCAATCCAACAGCTTTGATAAACCCTTTCATAGAGAAGGTTACTCTAGAATCATCCTAAGACATGAGTCAAAGATGCTAGGGGCAGAGAGATCAAACACCTCATCTGATCTAAAAGTGTCTCCATATCCTAAACCAAATTTTGATCTAGTAGACATGGAGCTATTGATCAGTTTGTTTAGGTTTTTGGAAGAATCCATCCATTTGTCAAACCTTGCCTCAGACTCCTCAAGTTTGACCTTGTTATTCATATTATCAATTTTAGCCTGTTCATTCAATTTTTCAGTATATTTTAGCATGTTGGTGGTGTTGCCTAGGTCTGCAGTCAAGATTCTAATTTTCTCTTCTAAAGCTAACTGATTATTTTGGTACCAAGACTTCTGTTGTTCTAAGTTTTGAAGTGAACTTTTGTATGCTTGTACTTGGATAAAACACTCTTTATATTGCACTTCTAGATTTCAAAATCCATTTTTAAGTTTCGTTATAGAAAATAATTAACAACTAAAAAGGACAAGATTGTACCTTGAGGGGATAACCTATAAGTGCAATGAGTTTCACATCATACATCACTAGAAGTAACAGAAACACCATCAGCACCAACACCAGCAGCAACAGAAACACCAACAGAACCATTACCAGTAGCAACAAACACACCATCAACAAAAATACCATCAGTACTAACTCCATCAGCAGCATCAACAGCAGGAATAACAGCATCATCCCCATATCCTGCAATCATCCCATAGACTTCAGAAGCACCTTTCTCCATATCTTTACTTTCATGGTCTGACCAATTGAAGCATTGAATCAACTGACACCAAAGCCTTTTGGTTCTTCGATTTTATATCCTATTCTCTGATCTAAATGTTAGAATACTTGTCTTTTGAACCACCTTCTTCCCTGTACATTCTCTTGCAAAATGTCCTAACTCTGAACATTGATAGCACCTGACCTTCTTTTTATCAAACCTGGCAGCATCTTTGTTATTAAACTTGAATTTTCTACCAGCATTCTTTTCAAATCTATTGATTCAAACAGAAAGCATTGCCATCTGCCATTTGATGTCATAGATTCTTCAAAGACCAACTGCCAATTTGGTTCAAAGTCTTCATTAGTGATCTGTTGTTGTGGATCACATATTCATCACAAAAGAGTGAAGAACATTTCAAGAACATTGCCTGAAGCATCAGCAAAGGAAAAGAAGTGGTATAGCTAATAGAAGAAAGGTTGACCTTTTGGATCAAGTAGTTGGACCACTTGGAAAGTGCTAGCAGCACTATGAAAGCAGAGTTGGTAGGAGCACAGAACTCTGAATCATAGCTGGAACCACCCTTCACCTTTGGCTATTGCTTTAATCTGTTTCTGTGAGGGAAAGAAGTTCAATTGGTCTAGCTATATCTTTACTGGGATGGTAAATAACATTAATAATTCTAAGAAATTTTTGATGTTTCCTAGGTTTCTACAAATGATACTAGACATAGAAACTAGGAATACCAAACCATACCATGCATTTAGACTGACCAGCAAGATGTTTGCAAATATGAGACTGAATTTTCATGGCGACCATATGCCATTGGTGGCTGCAATGCTTCCTCCTACTCAAGCTGCCATTGCAGCTGGAACATCAGGGGAGGCAGCACCACCCAACCCTCAGACTGACCATGAAACTGTTACAGAACCTGTGCACCAAACTACTTCTCCTCATGATCATGGATCAACATCACCAAGACCAACACCCACTACTCCAACTGCTAAACTGAATGAGCCAGTTTCAAAACCACCCAGACCAATACCAACTTCTCCTAGTGCTCAAGTGAATCAGCAGGGTCCGTCTTCTGACCCTCATGTTGAGTCTTCTTCAAAGGACAATGATTCCAATCCTGACCCTAATGTGGCAGATGATCCCTTGGGAGGATCTTTCTTTGCTTCTCCTTCGAGGTCCACTGCAGCTCTACCTGACTGTACAACCTCAGGAGGTGCTGAGGACCTTCATAATCTAACAGCTTTGTATACTTTAGTGTCTGAATAGGGGAAGAAACTTAAAAGTTTGGAATCTGAGCTTCATGCTCACAAGCTACTGTTTAAGGATATGATGGGGAAGCTGGTAAAGAGAGTAAAGTTTTTGGAGTCAAAACTCAAAGCAAGGGGAAGGAATGTGATTTTAAGTGAATCTGACAAAGAGGAAGATGAGGAACAAGATGTGGATTCTTTGATCAAGCTATCTATGGCAGCTGCTACTGTTCTGACACTTCTTCTGTTCCTGCTGATGCCACTCAAGCGACTGAATTTCCTCCTATTTCCTCCATTCACATTGATTCATATGTTCATGGAAATGATATTCCTACTGGTACTGCTTCTGATTTCTCTGTTGATCCCTCTAACAAGGGTAAATCTCCAATGGTGGAGGAAAATCCTCCAATGAAAGCAAGGTCATTTAGACAGATAGAGGAGGACAGGTTGGGTGCAGAGGCTGCAAGGAAACTTTATGAAGAGGTACAAGCTGAATTGGCTAGAGTACAAGAGGAAATAAAGAAGAAAAGGCAAGAGGATGTGATCAATTCTACCAAGTATTACACAAATGCTGATTGCTCAGACATCATGGCACACGTACATGCAAATCACGGACTTACTGCTGATCTACTTGGTCCTGATGTTAATGAAGAAAATTTTACAAAGAGGATGGTTGCCATTATTGCAGAAAGAAGAAGACAGTTTGAAGCACAGAGGTTGCAGGAGAAAAGAAATAAACCAATGACTTTTGCACAACAAAAGGACTTTATGCAAACCTTTGTGAAAAATCAGAGCTCTACAATTTATTCAACAAGATGGACTTTGAAATATGTGAAGACATTCACTAATGATCAACTCAAAGCTGAGTTTGATAAGATTAGGAATGCTGTTGCTGATCTGCAAGCACAGAACCTTAGGAGGTCACTTAAAAGACCAGGTGTTGATGTGGAACAACCTGAGTCTAAGAAGTCAAAATCCTCTGCAGCTCCATAAACTCCTGTTCCTGCTGCTTCACATCAATCATCTGCTGATGTTACTACTAATGTACATCAGTCACCATTTGTTGATTCTCCACCTTCTACTCCTGTTGCTGCCCCTGATACATCTGTTAATCCCTCTATTTCTAGGTCATCTAGACCTAGGACAAGAAGTTATTCATCTGCTGCTGGTATTAAGACATATAGCACCAGGAGGAAGTCTCTAGCAACAAGGAAGATGTCATCTTCTGAAGTGGATTTGACTGCTCCTGATAACTCCTTCATTCAAGTGCTATCTAATGATGCCTCTGATGCTTCTGATGATGATTCTGACCCTCTTTTCTTTTGGCATGTATTTGCTGCATGGGAAGTTGTTCCTACTGGCTTGGGTGATGTCAATGCTTTATACTTTACTGATAAATCTTCCAAATACTTTACTCATCTTAGAGAGATTCTGCACTTGCTTGATCGTCAGGATCTGTCTAAGTTATATGGAATGGTTGTTAAGCATTATGAAGTCAACCCTTTAGCTGGTACATGACTGATTTTGTGGGGAGATCTTCTTGTTTTGTTTGAGTCTACTACTGGTGGTTCAAGTGTTGAAGTTTGGAATGATCAATAGGAGTGGGTTATTCGTAGCTGGAAATTGTTTCCATTTTCTGGGGTTCATGTGCTAGAAACATTTACTGGCAAGATCTTATACATGTTTGTAGATACACCATATCCTCTTTCTGCTTCACTCATGAAGAAGATGCTGAAGCATAAGTTAGAAGTGGAGATAGATGGTGTAGGGAATGACATGACGTATGTTGTGCAACTGATTAAATTCATCAAGAATCAGCTTGCTTCTAGTGTTCCCTCTGCATAAGTCTGGTACAATGTTTCTGTCTTGTATATACTCTATTTCTTTTGGTATGTATAGTTTTGATTGTTGCAGGTGATTTTGGAAGGTTTTTGAGGTTTTGAGGTTTTTGCGGTTTTTGGATGGCATCACACTATTCTGATATGCAACTGAGCTTAAATCCTTTTTGGCTCAAACTTTGTTTTCATGTGAAAAAATATTTTGGTGCAAAATGGTTTTATGGCACCTTGTTTTCAAAGTTTCTCTTTTGAGGTGCAACATCATTATGGGTATCAATTCCCAGGCCTTATGGCTAGAAATAATTGAACCATGGCTATCAATTGCCAGGCCTTAGGGCTAGAATTAATTGAGTTTTGGTTTCAATTCCCAGGTCTTGTACCAGAATGAATTGATATAGCTGTAATGGTTTGCTTAAAACCATAGGGTCTCTCAACTGACCACTGTTTCATGTACCAATAAGTTGAGATGGTTTGCAATCCACCATGGGAGTAACCCTTTCTGGGTCCCAAGGATTGTCTAGCCCACAAGCAAACGGCTATGTGGTAAAGGCTTATAAAATTTGTTGATGGTTGTCAGGTTACCAAAAACTGAATGGTTTTCACTTGCCATATTTTTTTATATTTGAAAAGAGGCTAGTCCAAGAGGGTACGGCTCTTGGTAAAGACTAAATCAAATCCGTTGATAGCTGACAATTTGCTAAAAATTGTAAGGTTATCAACTCACCTTGTTATCACAACAAAGAGTTGGCTAGTCCTGAGCAAACGGCTACAGGTAAAGACTATCCAAATCCGTTTATGGCTGTGATGACTTGCCCAAAGTCATATAGTACTCAACCCACTATGATTCAAGTTTGGAGTGGTTGAAAATGGTTCCAATCTTCCATGGCATTCCTTTTTCTAGGACCCAATAGATTGGCTAGCCCAAGAGTTAATGGCTACTTGGTAAAGGCTTCATCAAATCCATTTACTTTCTATGATTCACCTCTCCCCGGAGTTAACACACCATGGGATGTGATGAGAATCGTATGTAACCCTGAATTAATGGATGTTGCTGAGGTGGTCCAAAGTTGGTTGCTGATTCAAGATTGAAGAATTTAGGATGTTTAAAGGTTACTCATTTTGGTTGCTGTTGTTTTTGTTGCTGTTTCAATCCTCAACGCTTTAAAGACTGAAGATCTATCTAGGAAACTGGAAGTTAACTATGTCAAATTCCAGTTTAGGGGAGGATTGTTAGGTATATTTGTATTTATTAGTTCCTACTGGTAGGTATGTAGTTCCTACTGGTAGAGTAATTGCTACTGTTAGTATTAAAGTTCCTACTGGCAGGTATATAGTTCCTGCTGGTTATATTGTTCCTACTGGTAGAACAAATTAATCCTGGTAGAGTAACGTAGTGACTCTGGGATAAGTTATAGTATGGATAGACATGAGAAGTAATAGATAGACTCATGCAAACGTAATTCTAGGAGAATTAGTTTAAGGGTTTCATATCTATAAATGAAACCACACGGTTTAGGTTTGATAAGAGATTGAACAATCAAGAAACAGTTTCACGATTAATAGAAAAGATCCATAGAGGATCAAAGTATTGTTTTTAGTAATTCTTCTTTAGCACTATTGTTTATTTTCCGCGTGAACAATAGATTGTTTGTTAGAGTCTCTCACAGAGTTACTTTTGATTACATTAGTACTCTATATCCTTCACAGGCTTAAAAGATCTATCTAGGGCTGAGACCTACAACCATGTATCCCAAAAACTTTCCTTCTTCTACACCGAACGAACATTTTTTAGGATTCAGCTTCATGTTTATTGCTTTTAAATTTTCAAAAGTTTCTGCGATGTCTGCCAGGAGGTCTTTCTCATCTTTTCTTTTGATAACCATGTCATCCACATATGCTTCTAGGTTCCTTCCTATTTGGCTTTGAAACATTGAGTCAATCTATCATTGGTAGGTGGCACCCGCATTTTTTAAACCAAATGGCGTCTTCATGTAGCAGTATGTCCCTTGCTCTGTGTAAAAGGCTGTCTTCTCCTCATCTTCTCTTTCCATCTGATTTTGATGGTACCCTTTGTAGACATCAAGGAAACACTT
>BQNB010056155.1:0-36395 GCA_026074375.1 Tanacetum coccineum | reverse complement strand
GACGATCTTTTCAGCGAAATTTTTTTCCGAATGAATCAATAGATATGCGCTCTGTAATTGACGAATAAAGTTTATTTTATTAAAAAGTCGTAAGTAGGTGAAAGTTGGGGTTGCGTTTTGAAAATTGAGTTTCAAAAAATATGAAAGAAAAACGTAAATAGGTTAAAGTTCATGGTGCGTTTTGAAAATTCGAATTTTTAAATATATATATTAAACTTCAACATTTTTTTATAAAATCGTACGCATATCAGAGGCGATGCAATATTAGGCTCGTTTTGTTCGCAATTTGACGATCTTTTCAATGACATTTTTTTTTCGAATGAATCGGTAGATATGCGCTCAATTTTTGACGAATAAAGTTTGTTATATAAAAAAGTCGTAAATAGGTTAAAATTCAAGGTGCGTTTTGAAAATATATAAAAAAAGAATTCCTCGATATGCGTGCGTAAAAGAATATTTTATTCCAATTTACTGTTTATACTTCCTGCTCTTTTATATATATTTATAATTATCAATATTATTATACTTAAAAAAATACGAATAAATATAAACATCTGGTAACGACTTGTGTCCTACCCCAGAAGAAAACAAACGAGTCACTCTGAAAGCATTAACTACGATGGCTAATGTTATACATACCCCTCTAAAACACCGGTTACCCCTCAATGTTTTTTGATTTTTTTTTCATCTTTTTTTAATTTTTTCTTTTTTTTTATAATTTTTTATATATTATAAAACTGTGACACGGAAAATACGAAACGAAAAATATCAAGTTTAACAGGTCAAAAGTATGAAACTGTCAAAAAATACGAAACATGACATGATATAAAATTGCGTTGTACTGTAAAAAAAAATGTACAAAAAGAATATTTGGTACTTTTCAGTGGGTCAGAGGATACCAATAGTAGCACCCAACTACGATATACACCTTACAAAAATAATAAATATAAAGATGTTTGTGTTGATATTCCAACGACAGTGAAGAGCATATTTCAATGAAAAGAAAGTGGTTACTGATGATAGTAAAATCATTATCAGTGCTAGTTTTAGAGTTAAGCTGGTAAAGCCAAGACTTTAGGCTTTTGATATTTTTAGGCCTCCAATTCTTAAAAGTCTCTGTGCTCATATAGAGTTGGTCACGCCATTTGTTCAGTCATCGTCTCTAGCGTCACGATTTTGAAAAGTCGTGATTTTCAAAACTAGTAAATAATTGGGAATTTTGAGTCACTCAATATCAGAGCTGCAATTCGTAAAAAATCAAATACTAGTGTTCAATGAGGTCCTCCAATGGTGTCGAAGAAAGGAAAAACGTGCTCTTATTTTTAAAGTTGACTTTGAGAAAGCTTATGACTCGGTCCGTTGGGATTTTTTGGATGACGTTTTAGTTAAGTTTGGTTTTGGAGATAAATGGAGGAAATGGATTCAGAGTTGTCTTAAGTCGTCTAGAGGATCCATTCTCATTAATGGAAGCCCGACAAAGGAGTTTCAATTTTTTAAAGGTCTCAAGCAAGGTGATCCGTTATCCCCTTTCTTATTTATTCTTATTATGGAGAGCTTACATCTTTCGTTTCAGCGGGTTGTTGATGCGGGTTTATTCACGGGTATGAAATTTAATTCCTCAACATCTTTGTCTCACTTGTTCTATGCGGACGATGCTATATTCGTTGGCCAATGGAGTGACGTAAACATTGATACTTTGGTTAAAGTGCTGGATTGTTTTTTTAGAGCATCTGGGTTGCGGATTAACATGTGTAAAAGCAAACTTATGGGGTGTGAATGTAGAAGATGGCAGTGTGTCTAATGCGGCCGCCAAAATTGGATGTCTCGTCCTTAAAATTCCTTTCATATATTTGGGAACGAAAGTGGGTGATTGTATGTCTACAAAACATGCTTGGAAAGAGGTGGTGGATAAGGTGGTAACACGCCTTTCTAGATGGAAAATGAAAACCTTATCGATTGGAGGTAGGCTCACGCTTCTCAAATCTGTGTTGGGGTCTATTCCGATCTTCCATATGTCTATTTATAAAGTACCGGTATGCATTCTGAACTCGCTTGAATCTATTCGTAGTCATTTTTTTAATGGCCATGACCTTAACAGTAAAAAATCTTCATGGGTTAAGTGGAGTAATGTGTTAACTCCTAAAGAAAAAGGAGGTTTAGGGGTATCAAGTCTATATGCCCTAAACCGTAGCCTTATGCTAAAATGGGTGTGGCGTTTTATTTCTCAAAAACCTTCGTTATGGTCTAATGTGATTAAAGCGATTCATGGAGATGATGGAAGCTTAGAAAAGGGGAATGGTGGAGGCTATCGTTCTAGTTGGATTTCTATTATTCAGGAGCTGAAGATTTTGCAAGATAAAGGGATTAATATGTTTGAATTCATGCGTCTTAATCTGGGGAATGGTGAGGGTACACGGTTCTGGAAGGATAAATGGTTCGATGGTGGTACTATGAAAGTCTTATTTCCACGATTATATGCTCTTGAAATGGATAAAATGATGACTGTTAGTGTGAAAATGAATGCAAATGGTTTAGACCAATCTTTTCGTAGGAAACCGAGAAGTGGTGTCGAAGAGTCGCAATACAATGCGATGGTGGATATATCTCAGAATATTCAGCTGAAGCCTTGTGATGATAGGTATGTTTGGTCTTTAAATAATAGTGGAGAGTTTTCGGTGGCTTCCTTACGAAAGGTTATTGATGACAATCGATTCCATAAGGTTAATTCGTCAACTAGATGGGTTAATCTTGTTCCTATTAAGGTGAATGTTATTGCGTGGAAAGTCATGTCTAATGCCCTACCGACTAGATTTAACATTTCAAGTAGAGGGATGGATATTGATACAATGGAATGTCCTATATGCAAGGAAGGATCGGAGACATCTAGTCATCTTTTTTTCCAATGTAGGGTGGTTAGACAATTGACTCGAAAGATCTCTACGTGGTGGAATGTTGATCACGAGGACGTGAATTCGTATGAGGAATGGCGGCGTTGGCTTGTGTCGCTTCGGATTCCTTCTAAGACTAAAGGTATGCTTGAGGGAGTTTTTTATGGTTTATGGTGGTTGATTTGGCGTTTCCGTAACATGTTACTTTTTGATACGAAGATACCCGAGAAGGCGTTGATTTTTGATAACTTGGTTTCTAACTCTTATTTTTGGTGCAAATATAGATGTAAAGCGTCGTTCTCTTGGGACGATTGGCTTAAAAACCCTTATATTGTAGTTGTTTAATCTAGCTCCTTGCTAGTTCCTAATAAATTTGCCGTTCAAAAAAAAATAAAATTGAATGTGCAAATAATCAGCAATGAAAAGCCGTCGTTCTACCTCTCAATACACATGCTTGGTTTAAAAAACCCTTATTATATGTAGTCCTGTTTCTAATCTAGCTCCTTGCTAGTTCCTAATAAATTTGCCGTTCAAAAAAAATTACTTGAAGTACACTTTTATAATTCTAATAAGAATCAAACCTTAAAAGTATTTTTAATAGAAAGTAGACTAAATTACATTTTCAACGATAGGTGGTACGACCTTTAACAAGCAACAATTAATTTTATACAAAATAAACATAACGGACAAAATCTGAGAAAAACTCATTTATATATTGACAGAAGCATATGACCAAATGCTAAAATTTTATATGGCCATATACTGGCTATATGCCCTTTATTTAGAATTATGAGGCAACCATATGACCATAATCTGAAATTCCAAATTACCAAATGCTCACGGCATAAAATTACAAAAAAGCTTTATTTTTACATTTTACCCTATTTTTGGAAACACGCACTTTCGGAACTCGAAATTTAACGAAATGTTCCAGAAACCTTTAATATAACATATGTTTCATTGTCAAATACACACTTTGTCTAAATAACCCACTGAAGCATACTTTACGGGGTTCGCCAAACACCCGTTTTGACCCACTTTACATGCATTTTACTTAAACAATACATATGATGTATTTCAAAAGCTTTAAATTTATAAAAATAGAAATACCGGTTAATCGAATAAAACACACAGGAAAGTATACCCTTTCGAGTGTAGTAAAGTCTAGGTAAGTACAGGTCGTTCCACTAGAGTTGTGCCTTTTCAGACTCAAAAAGTAGTTGATGAAGAAAGTCCAAATGATTATCACGATGATAAGACTCATATATAAATTAACAACTAAGTTACCACAAACTCTAGAAATGATAAGATGCATAACAAGATTTTTAAAAATATATTTTTAGCACATTTTATAAATTATATGAAAATTAATGAATTTGACCAAATTGAGTTTTAATTTCAATTTTATTGGTCAATAAAATGCTCAGTTTTGCCACGTGACTGTGCACTGCCATTGTTCCAACTGCAAATTACTGTGTTGTTTTATCACTTTATTAAATTCTCTTATATAATAAGACTAGTTTATTGACCCGTGAAATTCACGGGGCCTTAAAAAACCGTGACAAAGTTTTTATAAGAGATCGATTTGTGGTATTACGTAAATAAATTACATGTTAGCCCTGTGAATAGAAAATATTAATGCTAACTTACGGTACATATAAACTATTGAAACGTTATAAAAGATATTTAATTTTTTATGGTATATAAATATTTGTGTTAGGCATATGTTACTTGACATTAACGGTCTCATGCTAAACTAATGTAAGTTAGGTAATCAGAACAATTTGATCTTGAGGTTACTTAATACACTCTGACCCATTGATTTTGACGCCCAACACCACAAAATATAACTCGGTATCACTACATGTCTCTTTACATTGGCATGCTTATTACCCGCATCAAGACTTGTCCACAACAGTGATCCCACTTTGACTTCCCCAGGTTTACTAAGATAAAAGAGAACCTCGTTGAGTAGGAAACGAATATACAAATTACAGACCACTAGTCCACACTGATTAAATGACTATTAATCGAGTATAAGCAACACAAAAAGATAAATCCACACTGATTAAATGACTATTAATAGAGTATGAGCAAAACCAAAAAGATAAAGAAAAGCCAGTATAAAAGTTAATTCAGCCATTCTTTCCAGCACATGCATCTTAAAGTATACAAATATAGCGTAAGGGTCATAACATACCAATTAAATGAATATGCCACTTTAAAGAAAAAGTGTAACGACCAAAAAAGTTTACTTCCTCATACGCCATTAAAGACAAGCTTGCCTGGCAAGCCAATGAAGACTATTATATGCATTTCAACCAGATGTGTAATAGATACTGAAAAGAGAACACACCTCAAATCAGAAACCGTGTGTTTGCCTTAGTAGCCCCAACTCACTTGCTGCAATAGATGTAGACTTTTTATTTTGTACAAATCTTTAGGTTCCACAAAAATCTACCTCTCAGCAATGATTGCAGCAGAATCATAGCGTTAACACAACATCGACGCATATTTAATAAATCAAATTATCTTTATTGAAGATATGTTAATGCTTAGCAATTTATTCAGATACATATGCATCCACATAAGTTCAAATGACAGTGAACCACGTCGCACATAGAAAAGTCACAACAAAAAGCATATGCAAACACTTTTTTCTTCTATGTACTTGTATCTTAGTAAACCTTTTTTCTTCTATATAATTTGTTAAATAGCTTATTTCATATACACCTTTGGTCAAGCAACATTTACAAAGATTGTTAATAATGAGGGATAAGATCATAGGAAAAGCTTTTTTATCAACCTTGCTTAAGTCGCTTTTAAGAACACATGTCCTTCATCATTGCAGATTTCATCATTTTCTTATTGATCTGCAATAAAGAAATAGATAAAGTTCAGTCATTAAGGTTAAAGATCGAGAAGCTTGTTATATACTTAACCAACTGATCTCGCTTGCACTAACCTCGGGTTTGTTCTTGCTATTTTTTGCACAATGAACGTAATCTAATGTATTGAGTATCTCTTCCATGTAATTTCTACTTGAGCTATGCTACCAAATTCCTATTTTTTCACGTATTTAGACTCTATAGTAAGAGATGTATTTGTCTGCCATTGGAATTAATGCTCATTAAGCCACTAAGCCATTAGAAATATATACAGAAATAAGGTAGTAAATACATGAATCTCATTCAAGTAATTTATACTCAAATACATCTTTCCATACCACTCGAAACACAAAAAACCCAAAAATAAATTCTATGCAATTTGTTATGGCCTAGCAACGAATTCCTAAGTTTCTTTATATCTAACAACGCCCTCTTTTTTATCATTTTGCAGCATCAACAACTGATCCAATGTTGTAGAATACGTCTTGGCGGATTTCTCACTGCAAATGCAACTTTTTCTGTTGAAATTAAGAGGATGCCTGTGATTGCGCCAACTGTTGTATATATGTTGCATCGAGAAGCATGTAACAACTTCTCGCCCTCCCTGGTTCTGTCACTTCTCCTAAAGATTTTCCCTTCCTAGCCAAGTGGCAGGAGCTTGGAACCATAACCCGACTTGTGTCTCACAATGTCGATTAGTTTTGGTCATGATTGCTATGAAAGTAAAAGAAGTAAAAAAAACTTGGTAAGATCAAGCGAGAAAAAATCAAATATTATAATGAAATTATTAAAATTTTGTATATTAAGGCAAGACTAATACCATTGTTTCTAATCGAGAATGCAAATATGATTTTTTTTTTTGTAAGTGTGTTATCTATAATATGATGTCAGATTGATGTAGGTTAGCTGCTTTGAAGGTTTGGAAAAGATGGATAATGTTGGATTTGATGGTTATTGTATTATGTATTGTGGAATTTGTAATCTGATAAAGGTGAATGGCAAGCTAACAACTTTAAAGTTTACAAAATTTGTGATTATAAGCTGATAAAGGTGAATGACATAAACACATATCTTGCTTCATTTTTAATAACCAAGATTCAATCTATACGCATAATTTGCATGACCACTCAAAACCCTTGATGATTTTTCGTTATTACTTCAGTTTTAACGATAATGTCTTTGTTACTTTTTTTCCCAATGTGTTTAGTAAAGATGTGGTATGCTTCTATTTCAAGTCTCTAATACCCCTGATGATGTTCTCTTCCTGAAAACAAAGGAATTCCCAATATGATTAGACCATATAAAGGTCGAGACATTCAACCAACCTCGGTGAACTAATCGCAAGATGGGTAATAGGTCAAATGAGCGAGGGTAAAAAATTGTCAAGTTTGTACATGTCATTGTTTAATCATTATACAATAATAATCTTTAAAAACAATGTAGGTATAAAACAGAGACTTGGGCTGATTTTCAACCCGTTTTATTTAATATTGTTGACCCATTTAACACGTTCCCTTTTAGTTTATATAAAATTTTGAATATTCTTTCTAAAATAAATACAACACAATGATTAGTGATGGGTCAAACTGATACCTATAACACGAACGAATGAAACAATTAAATTTACCCGAATTTTAACATAGTGATTAATGATTCGCTTTTGACGACCCATTTCAAGTTTAATTTTATTAAAAAGAGAATGATTAACGGGCTAGCGAACTTTTATGTTTTCACTAATGGAAGTGACAAATGATTTCCCTTGATCTTCTTCATAAGATAGTTTCAGGCTAATTGACAAAGGATTTGTATTCATGGGGGACAAAAGTTGTTTAACGATATGTCACTCTTTTGTTGTGACGACATTGGTCCATGCTCGTATGCCCTCTTGATAGGGTGACTTGAAACCATATTATGCTCGTTTCCCATAAAGTTTATGTTATTGAGACTCCGTAAAAAGTCCACGACTCATAGGTTTCGGATTTCGACAATCTGATTCTCGATGACCAAACTCACCGCAATTAAAACAGCGCAAGCCTCCGCTGGGACGCCCTTGAGGGACGTTGGGAGGACCACGAACAGGGGTAAGGGTCTGGGGTAGCCTGGGAGCGAGGTGTTGGGGCAGAAGAGCCTATAGTGCCAGTCGAAGGGGGGTTGGTGAAACCCACCAGGTTTACGATGATCCAACTATTTTTTTGCTTGAGAAGCACGTTGATGCGCCTTACCGACTGTCAACGGATCAAACATGTTAAGAACATCCTGGAGTTGAAGACGAAGACCGCCAATATAGTGAGATACCAACTGAAAAAGTAATTTATTGAGATCAAGCCGCGCAAGGCACTCATAGAAATCTGTTGTGTACTCATCAATAGATCGAGTTCCGTGACGAAGATTCTGGAAGCGTTGGTACAATTATCTTTAAAAATTGTAGGGTAAGAACTAATGTTTTAAAAATCACGCCTAAGGCGCGCCTACTCCCTAAATCCCTCGAGGCTCCAACCTTTGGGATTTTTTTGGATTGAGGCTCACAACATGCATAAATCCCATAAAAATCACAGCGCCTTGGGATTTTGCGCCTTGGGACTAGTCACGCCTAGCACATGTAACGGGTTTTAGGCCTTTTTATCTTAATATTGAGACACAAATACAAAATCACATGGGCCTTTATATATAATCTATTAAATAATAACCCTAATAAAGAAAATTAAATACATACAATACAGTGAAACAAGCGCCTCCAATTTTCTTCATATTCCTCCATTTATTCAACTTCTCTTTTTAATTTGACACATATGTAATCACTTCACGTCATATGTATATTGTCTACTTTTTAAAGAGGCTTGTTGCAAGTCACAAACCAAAAACTTAGATCCAATGATGCGAGTCAAACTATAATATTATGAGGATGTACCAGCAAGGAAGGGTCAAAGCCACGTAGACGAGTCAAACTATAATCTTAGATCCAGTAATGGTTATGATAGTTCAAGCTCAAGGGGGAGGGAAAGGGGAAGGTCTAGTTCTAGACAAAACCTTTAGATGAAGATGATGACGTTGTGGTTTTAAAGAATAGTAAAACTGAAGAAGAAGATGTCAAGGAGGATGAATCTGATCACAATAAGGAGCCACATTTGAAGATGATGATAACGATAAGGAATTTGACGACTTAGATTGAAGTCTCTTAATTTGTTTCATCAAGTAGTTTCTTTATGAAATATTATCATGATAATGTGGCATTATGCTTGAATATTGATACGTTGCTTCACTTGCTTGCTTGATATTTTTGGTTTAAATGTGAGCTTTGTTAGATGTATTAACTATTAAGTATCTTAAATTTTATTTTGTTTTATTCAATCCGCATAAAAGTGACATATTGCGACTCATATTTATGAATCCCGCGCTTTGGTATGCGCTTCGCCTCAAGGCTCATTGACCCCCTTTGCGCCTTAGTGTGCCTTGAGACTTTCAGAACATTGGTAAGAACCGAGCTCTAGCATGTTTCTTGAACTTTTCCCAACTTGAAATCTTAGACTTACCGCTGCGAACACGAATCTGTTTCAACTGTTACCACCAAGCATCTACACGACTACGTAGACGAATCGCGACAAGAGGCACGCGATGATTATCAGGGACATTCTTGAAATCCATAATTTCATCAGCTTGGGAAAGCCAGTCAATAAACTCCTCTGGTTTGAGAGAGCCAGCGAAAGTAAGGATCTCGACGTTGAAACTCTGCTCCCAACGGTTGGCAGAACGTTCCAGATATCGATTTCGGAGAGCACCAAACAGGTTTTCGTCCGTAACAGTCACACCGTCCTCATGACGGTGTACGCTGACGAATTCATTCAGCCGTTCAGTCAATAATTCAACATGTCGTTGAAGATCAACGTTTTACCTGCGTAGGGCACACCATCCTAGGCAACACGGCGTTCTTGGTGGGGCGCATAACTCAGGACCGTTTGGAATATGATACCACTCTGATGCAGTGTACGTGGAGGAACAACACGAAGAATAAATTTCATCACTGATAGTTGAGGAAAACCTCGACTTTTTTTATTAATGATCACAAAAACTGACTAAAAAACATCCAAGAAGTCTTTAAATAGGTAAAAACCCTAACCTATAGAATGTAAATAAATTATGAAACAAAGTCCTAAAACTTTAAAAATATGACAAAACAGTCCAAAAGTGATCAAATGTGATTTTAACCTACTAAACGACCCTCCATGGCCGAACTTTGACACTTCCGCTAAAACTTTCGATGTGCCAACTTCTGCATGAAATCCTCCTCGAACTGAACCGCATCAAAAATATGTACATTTAGTTCAGTTTTGATTGTTTTCTTTTATACCCTTTTAATGTTCTATCCACCCCTTGTAACCTTATCTAGCTCCTTGCTAGTTTCTTTCTTAATGCAATGTTCGAGAAAAACACTTAAAAGATGCAACAAGTAAGGGGGAAGCTTATTTAGGCGGCCTTATGACTTATTTGTTTTTTTTGCTTAAGTTTCATAAGCTCACTTTTATGGCTTATTGGAAACTTTTCGTCTTATGAAAGCTTATTATGTCATAATAAACTTATGTAAGCCGAAAAGTTTCAAAATAAGCCACAAAAAGTGAGATTATAAAACATAAACTCAAAACCAAATAAGCCATAATCCGACTATATAAGCCTAAACAATCACCTCCTTAAATGTTTGGTTAAATTCAACATCAACCCATTTAATAATAAAATTACTTTGAATTTGTGTAATCTTGTTCATCGTCAAGATGCCAAACATATAATAAGCTAACATGTGATTACATTCTAAAATTGACTGGGATTTGCACCAAATACTTATACCTCTAAAAAATATGAAGGATCCAAAGATAGAACTCTTGAACACATTACGTGTTTTCAAATTATAAATCAGCTGCATACTTTTACATTTAACTCATTACGAACGAAGTACATTTTTTTCTTCCTTTCATTATATTATTATGTGTATATTTTTTTGCTTCCTTTCATTATATTATTATGTGTATCGACTATCGACGTATCGTATTTAGTACACTATCATAATGAATTAAATGTAAAAGCACAATGTTACTTTATAGCTTTTACCATTTTATAATTTGTTACTAGGGAGTGTTCATCGTTTTGTCGTGGTAATTATTCCATCCGAAAAAACTTTTGATTCAGCACAACATACCTCTGAATTTAAACTTATCTGTGACTCAAATCCATATATATTTGACACATACTTGATTCAACACCAATTACACTTGAGGTTGAAATAACACTTGGCTTCAGATTTCTACTCTCCAAATATCCACAAAACCACATGAACTTAGTTTAATAAACCTTGGTACCCAATATACATATTCATCAAAATTACTCCACATATTGTTGTTCCCACTTAGTTAGTGAACAATAACTACAAAGTTAACTTAACTAACTCATGGCTTGCATGTAAAGTAAACAATTTGTTCTTTGAAAAGGTTTTGTGTAAACAATTATAACAAATAAGTACAAGACACAAAAATAACTTTTCAACGTTTAACTCTTTTATTAAGAATTATACCCCATTGTATGCGGAACTACAATGGGGATTGAATGACAATGTGTGTGTGATCTCCTCACTAATAACTTTGCTTAAACCTAAAGTGTTAAAAAAAGTTAATTGCTATGCTAACCAACTGAGCTTGCTCAGGGACTTAGTAGATTTGGAGGAGTAGATGTGTGTTTATGAAAGATATGACTTTGAATGCACAAACTTAACATCTACTCTGTTACAAGAGTTCTATTTATGCTAATTAGGCAGGGTCACACCTACATGGGTGTTAAGCACTTATCTCAGATCTAATATACTAGTACATTTTGTACAGCCTTATCTCTATTACAATACCTATTCTAGGTACGGGACAAATGCTATTTCCAAGTTTCAGTGTTGACATTGAAACTTGTCTTATACCCTTTCCAAGATAAGGTGACTTCAAGAGATAAGAGCTTGGACTTATATGCTATCAAACTATCCCACCAATTCTTTAGTCTCTTGCCTTCAGGGTCTTCTAGTTGTTAGAGATTGTATGGGGTTGAGTGAGTCTATTGCCACAACTCAATGAGCCCATCACCTTCTTCTTTGGCTCAGGCTTCTTTCACTGAGTACCGCCTCACTGAATGCTAGAGTCTTTTATGTAGACTCAGGCTGCGCATCTTGAAGGTAACTCACTAAGCAACTATTCACTCAATGACCTTGAATTGTTAATGGATATTTCCACTTAGGTTATTTTGTATTAAAATCCCAAGTAAAAGATCAGTATGCAATGAAATTGGCCCAACAATCTCCCCCTATTTGGATATAAATATAGCCTAAGTGTTTATCAGTGTGAGTGAGTAAATACAGCTTCTTCTCACACTGAGTCTGGAAAGCAATTAAGGGATACTTGTAACAAAAAAATATATTCATTGATCAATTACAAGGTCCTATTATCTATTACAAAAGATAACACAAAACTTCATCACAAGTACTCAGTCCATCATGTATCCAAGAGCATCCAGCTTGACTTTCTTTGACTTGAGCTTTTCTTGGTCAGGGTGTTCAGCAATGAGTTTCCTCACACTACTACACAAAAGGCTATAAACACCCCCCCCAAGAAAGATTGGTTATGTAAAACCCTATCTCTATGATAAAAAACTAGTGGGAAGGGAATGAATGGAAATAGGTTTTCTTTAAAAAAACCAGTTTTCATAATAGAAATCGTATAAAAATTGGTTTTTTAGGGTGAAAACTACTCTTTTTACACAATAAAATACACTGGTGTGTATGTAACAACATGTCTCTATTTGTTTATGTTATAGACATTATTTTTTATAAAACAACTGGTCTTTTTACACAATCAAAGACACTGGTGTGTAGGTAACAACATGTCTCTATTTGTTTATGTTACAGACACCATTTTATATAAAACAACCGGTCTTTTTTGACAATCAAATACACTTGTATGTAGGGTCCATAAATACTTGTTTATTGAACCTATTTTGATTGGTTAGTTTTGCGTAGGTGTATGCAGAATTCGAGTGTCATGCGAAAAAATTGAAATCAAACCACATCTAAAAATATTCAAATCGAACTTGTAACCGAACTGAATTTGCCAAAAACGAATCGAGTTAAATATTTGATTTACGGATTGAACATAGTTTTGACAAAATAAAAACCAAACCGAAAGCTTTATTCACCTAAATATATTGTTGGGATTAAAAGTCTTCTTGATGTTGTTTGGATTACTGCTGCTCATGTTTGTGTTAATGCTGCTCAGCTGGAGTTAGTACTGCTTAGAGACTTCAAAGAAAATATGCTAAGTAGTTACTACTGCTAGTACACAGTTAGTACTGCTAGTGAATATTAGTGCTGCTGATGAACTTCAAAGAAAATATGCTAAGTAGTTACTACTGCTAGTACAAAGTTAAGACTGCTCAGCTGAAGTTAATGCTGCTAGTGAAAATATGCTTGAAGTTACTACTGGGTTCCTATGATATGTATTAGTTGTTTATAGAAAAGATTGTGGATACTTAGGAAAGTATTGTAAGCCGACTAGGGTTCCTTGGTGTATAAAAGGAGGTCCTAGGGCATAGAGTTTTATGTATCTCAATCATCTTTTATCAATTTCCATAGCTTCAAGGTCTTTGTAACCCTAATACTTTGAGAGTATTCGTATTATTATCATTAATAATCTTGGAGCTTATTTGTTGAATTGTATGTTCATTGTATTACTGTTTCATTAACAATTCTTCTTAATATTAAAGATTAGATTCCGCATAATCTTTAATACATTCAAAAAAAGTTTCTACTATAGTTGTGTTAGATTTATCTAATATAACTAAACCTTAAACAAGCTTAAGGAATTCGATCTATTAAAGTGGGATCAACAAGTGGTATCAGAGCTTGTTGAGAAGCTTTAAATAAGAAGAACATATGGATTAAGATTCTGCACACATGGTGGCTGCATCCAAAGTTCCCATGCTCAAACCTAGTGAGTATGAGATCTGGAGGATGAGGATTAAACAATATATCCAGATGATAGACTATGCACTGTGGGAAGTCATAGAGAATGGTGCAACCTTGCCAAAAACAACAACTGTGGAAGGTGTTATGACAGTGATGCGTATTACAACTGCTGAAGAAAAGGCTCAAAGAAGATTAGAGGTAAAAGCTAGAAGTACTTTAATGATGGGCATTCCCAATGAACATCAATTAAAGTTTAACTCTATAAAGGATGCCAAGAAGTTGCTAGAAGCTGTTGAAAATAGATTTGGTGGGAATGCAGCTACAAAAAAGACTCAAAGGAATCTCTTAAAGCAGCAATATGAAAACTTTACTGCTCTAAGCTCAGAGATGCTTGATCAAACTTTTGATAGGCTTCAAAAGCTTGTGAGTCAGTTGGAGCTTTTGGATGAAAAGCTTTCACAAGAAGATGTTAATAAAAAATTATTAAGAAGTTTGTCACCTGAGTGGAACACACATGCTGTTGTGTGGAGGAATAAAGCTGATTTAGAGACAATGAGCATGGATGATCTCTACAACAACCTCAAGGTGTATGAACCAGAAGTTAAAGGGATGTCTAGCTCCAGTTATAAGCTCACAGTAACTGGTCTTTTGTGTCCTATTCAAAGAACAACTATAGCAGCACTAATTGAAGCATTATTACTGCTCGTGGCGTTTATATGCTAGCACTCAAGTTAATGCTGCTAATTTTACAAATATTGATAACTTGAGTGATGCTATTATTTGTACATTCTTTGCTAGTCAACCAAATAGTCCTCAACTTATACATGAGGACTTGCAATAAATCCATCTAGATGATATGGAAGAGATAGATTTGAGATGGCAATAAAATGCCATGTGACTATGAGGGCAATAAGGTTTTTGAGGAATACAGGAAATAGCTTTATTGTTAATGGCAATGAGACTACTAGTTTTGATAAGTCCAAAGTGAAGTGCTACAACTGCCATAAGAGGGGACATTTTGCTAGGGAGTGCAGAGCTCTAAGAAATCAAGACAACAAGAACAAGGAAAGCTTAAAAAGGAGTGTACCTGTAGAAACATTCCTTCCACAGCTTGGTTGTCATGTGATGGGTCTTGGTGGTATGATGGAGTGATCAGGCAGAGGAAGGAACTAATTATGCACACATGGCTTTCTCATCTTCAAGTCCTGACTCAGAGGTATCCAATGATTCAAATTGTTCAAAATTTATTTGGAAAAATGTTGAACTTTTAAATCTTAAAAATGATCAAATATTAATAGATTTTTAAAGACTATGAGTTAATGGTTCTAGGTTATAAGACAGGTTTAGAGTCAGTGGAAGAAAAACTTGAAGTTTATAAAGTAAATGAGTCTATTTATTTACAAGATATTAAGGGCTTAAAATTTGAAATTCATATAGGAGAAATAACTATTAGTAAGCTTAGGAAGAAGCTTGAAATAGTTCAAAAATAAAAAGATGGCATTCAACTTAATGTTGATAAATTTGAACATGCATCTAAAAGTTTAAACAAGCTCATAAAGTGTCAGATAGTTGACAGTTGCAAGAAAGGTTTAGGTATAAAAATTATAACTTGCAGTTCCACCTCCTACATAGGAAATTTCAATTGTCTTTAACACTGAATAGTCTTTACTAGTTTAGATGAGTTTGTTAATAAGCCTGTAGTTGAGAACTATAAAGCTATGTCTAGTGAAGAAGAGCCTAAGGTAGTTAGGAAGTATGATGATGCCCCAAGTATTGAAGAATGGGTGTCAGATGATGAGGAAGAGGATGTGTCTCAGCCTAAAACTAAAAAGAAAACTGTTAGGCCTAGTATTGTTAAGAAAGAGTTTGTCAAATCTAAACAACAAGAAAAAACTGCTAGGAAAACCGTTAAACAAGTTGAGCAACATAGGCAAAACACTCACAGTCCAAGAGGCAATCAAAGAAATTGGAACAATATGATGTCTCAAAAACTAGGAAGTAATTTTGAGATGTTTAATAAGGCCTGTTATGTGTGTGGAAGCTTTGATCATTTGCAGGTTGATTGCAATTACCATCAAAAATAGTTTCAAAATCAAAGGATGGTAAAACCTGTTTGGAACAATGCTCAAAGGGTGAATCATCAAAACTTTGCTAAAAAGACTCACCCATGTGCTAAAAAGAACTTAGTTCCAAGAGCAGTACTAATGAAGTCTGGTTTAGTATCAATTAATACTGCTAGACAAAATATTTCAAAAACAACAGTATTGGTTAATACTGCTAGACAAGTTAATGCTGCTCACTCAAAAACAATAGTGAATGCTGCTAGACCAATGTCATATCTTTCTAAAATAGCACATTCAACTGTTAAGAGGCCCATTCATAAGAACATAGCATTTAAAAACAATAATATTAATCAGAGGGTTAATACTGTTAGGGGTAAAAAATGTTAATACTGCTAGGCCAAAAGCAGTAGTTAATGTTGTTAAGGGAAATAATGTTAATACTGTTAAGGCCTCAGCTTGTTGGGTTTGGAAACAAAAGACTAAAGTTTTAGACCATGTTTCTAAACATAACAGTGCATCAATCACCCTAAAGAAGTTTGGTTATATTGATGCACAAGGCAGATCCAAGTCAGTGATGGCTTGGGTCCCCAAAAGAAACTTATTTTCTTATCTAATGTGCGGGGCAATCCACAAATGGATTTACAGGATCAAGGAGTGATTAATAGTGGATGCTCAAGGCACATGACAGGGAACATGTCCTATCTTACAGACTATGAAGAGATAGATGGAGGATATGTTGCTTTTGGAGGGAACCCCAAAGGAGGGAAAATCACAGGAAAAGGTACCATTAAAACTGGTAATTTAGATTTTGAAAATGTGTATTTTGTAAGAGAGTTAAAGTTTAATCTCTTTAGTGTCTCACAAATGTGTGATAAAAAGAATAGTGTTCTTTTTAATGACACTGAATGTATTGTTTTATCTCCAAACTTTAAGTTAATTGATGAAAGTCAAGTTTTACTTAGAGTTCCTAGAAAGAACAATATGTATAGTGTTGATTTAAAGAACATAGTTCCTAAAAGAGGTTTAACTTGCCTTTTTGCAAAAGCCACATCTGATGAATCTAAACTTTAGCATAGAAGGCTAGGTCACTTAAATTTTAAAACCATGAATAAATTGGTTAAGGGAAATCTTGTAAGAGGTTACCTTCTAAACCTTTTGAAAATGATCAAACCTGTGTTGCTTGTCAAAAAGGAAAGCAACATAGAGTCTCTTGTAAGTCCAAAACAGAGAACTCAATCATTCTTCCTTTACATTTGTTGCATATTGAGTTGTTTGGTCCAACATTTGTAAAAAGCCTTATGAAGAAAATGTATTGCCTAGTTGTCACAGATGAATACAGTAGGTTTACATGGGTTTTCTTTCTAGCTACTAAGGATGAGACTAGTGGCATTCTTAAGTCCTTTATAACTGGGATATAAAATCTAGTAGATCACAAGGTTAAGGTGATTAGATACGATAATGGGACTGAGTTCAAAAATAGAGAAATGAATCAATTTTGTGAGATGAAGGGTATTTTGAGACAATTTAGTATAGCAAGAACTCCTCAACAAAATAGAGTTGTTGAGAAGAGGAATAGGAAACTAATTGAGGCTGCTAGGACTATGCTAGTTGATTTTAAGTTGCCAACTACTTTTTAGGCAGAAGCAGTTAATACTGCTTGCTATGTGCAAAATAGAGTGTTAGTAGTTAAGCCTCATAACAAGACCCCATATGAACTTTTTCATGGTAGAACACCAACTTTAAGTTTTATGAGACCATTTAGGTGTCCTGTTACCATTCTCAATACCATAGATCACTTAGGAAAATTTAATGGTAAGGCGGATGAAGGTTTCTTTGTTGGATATGGATACTCTTTAAATAGTAAAGCTTGTAGAGAAATCAATAGAGAACAAAGATATTGGAAGAAACTTGCAATTATGTTTAGTGAGAGTACACCTAACGTTGTAGGAAAATGAAAAAAAAAACCATATAGCTATTTGATATTGATGCATTAACAAGAACAATGAATTATGAGTCAATTGTTGCAGGTATACAGTCCAATGGTTTTGTAGGTACAAAAGCAAGTGATAATGCAGGTCAAGCTAGAAAGGAGACAAAACATGTCAAAGATTACATTTTGCTAGCATTATGGACTGCTGATCTCACCCACCCACAATCCCAAGAACCAAAGAGTTCTCATTATGATGGATCTAAACCTTCAAGTGATGATGGAAAGAAGGTTGATGAAGATCCAAGAAAAGATAGTGAATATAATTGTTGATTTTTATAGCATTGCAAAGTGTGAGTTTTTTTGGGCATTGTATTTTGGTTTTTTTATATAAACGTTGTTTATGTATGTTAGTTGTGTATAAATTATAGTTATGATTGCTGATTTTAAAAGTGTTGTTTTGATTCAAAAAATGAAACGGTGGTTGGGTGCAACTTCCAATAGATTTGGTGACGTGTATTGTCGTTTGCTAATAGTTAATTTATTTGATACAAGCAATGATGATGAATATGTCGCTGATATTTTTTGTTGAAATTGGTCACGGATTACATTTATCTTGGTGAGGTATTTATAGTAATGTAGCTATGCCAGACATTTTTTTCTTTTTCCTAATAAATTTTTGCAGGTCTGAGTCTCTTCTATTTTTTGAGGTCATTTTCGGATACCGGTGCTTAGTCTGTAACAAAATCAGGCCGACATAATCCTTTTACAACCTAGAAATAAAAAATGGCCCAACAAGCCAAAAATAAGCTCATTAATGTCAAAACGATGTCGTACGCACGAGTGCTCATTTAATTGGCATTGAAGATTGTGTTTTATTTTGGCATAAATGATTTTTCAGGTTTGTTGCTTTGTAGCATAATATAGGCACATGAAAGAGTGCGAGGAAACCTCGAATTAGCAACCTCTGTGATTATAGATGGCGGATTAGCTTCGATGCGTTGACTATGTCAGTTCTTTCTTTTGCCAACTTTCATGCACAGTATAAGATTAATTTTTTCATATAATGGTATGCCAATCGCTTTTGATAATATATTTTAGATGATTTTCATTAACTTTGGGTGAAAGGGGAATTATTTGCTTATTGGCGGGGAAACGAAGTTTTCAGCCATGGCAAAGTAATCCTTTTTATTTCGATTTATATGAATTTGGTACTCATCAAATGACTACTTTTTCTTTCTATGTCTATGGTTTTGCCATGTACCCTTTTATGCAAATCACATTTCTGATTATGACAACAATTGTTTGGCTATGATGATTTTGTTCCACGTTGGGTTATACTTATGGTAGACCAAAAACGCGACGGCAAAAACTGCAACCATTTTTGGTAGTCGTTTCTTTATTTCTGAGCCAAAGTAGAAAGACACTGAATGAAACTAATTTTTTAGGGTGAAAAATTGCCTTCGAGGTCAAACAAATTGTTAGCATCACTTATTTTGTAAAAAGTCGGTTATTCTAGTTTACAAACTTTGTTATAGTATAAGAGGCTAGTCAAGTAAACGGGATTGGGCTCTAAGCTAATACGTGATTAGCATTATTCGACCTCATAGGTCGACATGGCATTAAATTCATATAATATGATCGCACGGGTCATTACGGGCTGAAGTTAGACCACAGGGGTCATCAAGAACTTGAGACTTAGAACGTGAAGCGCATTAGCACATATCATACAATACGACATAAAGATGAACTTATATCACGAGATCTCATAGCACAAGTTATGATACTAACTACTCAACAAAATATCAGCATGAATACCACAATGAGTGGCTTATCTTACAAGCACATAAATACAACTCATTTTACTCTTTGAATACGTTACACACTTAAAGTAGGCTAATGATTCCATAAAATCCCCAACTAGTTCATTGCGCCTAAAACATAATATGAACATAAGTTATATTAACTTACAATCGTTCGTGACTTGCATAAACACAATGTCATTCAACGTCAAAACACATACTAAAACAAGTTGTCATTTTTGTACAACCTGCAAATTGTCATTTTTGACTGACTTAATCAGTGAACCGGATTTTGAGGCTATATTCATCCGAAAGTAAACTCTTTGGCCTTTCTGAAAACATATCGCACACTTCTAACGGAGCTACGATTGATTTTATAAGGTTTTTTCAAAAACTGTTTGTTGCACATTTGAGATTCTGACCTTGTTGTACTAAAACACATTTTTGACCCATTTAAGTTCTCAATTTTCCAAGCTCCCTTCATACGAACTGAAGTAGACACATAAGGTTTTCCAGAAACTTATGCCATAATTCAATACGAGCTACTATCGATTTTATATGGCATTTCTAACATGACAATAAATTTCAGAAATTGTCTAGCATCAAGTAACACATAAATATCATTAACGGGTGTTTGGGTTAACTCATAAATCATAATAAACACCTCATAAACGTTGAAGTTCACTTAGAACCTGTATTTAACTCGCTTATGCTAGTGTTTGGAACTATTGAGGACATAAAGGAGCGTTTGGTTTAGCGAACAACCAAGAACATCATTTTTATTTCTCATAATCTAACACCATAAAAGGGTGTTATATCATCATTTTAAGAATGTTTCTTACATAATGTCGCACACTAATAAGTAAAGAAATAAGAAGAGGAAGAGATTGTGAAAGAAAGGAATAAGCTAGAAGAAAAAGATATTTTCTTGATAAGAATGAATAAGCAAAAACAAAGCACCTATTTCTCTACCTTAAAAAACATAACCTTTAAACCAACACTAGAAATGAGGTAGGAGGTCTCCTTTTATAAGGAAAGGAGCCTCTTACACTTTACCTCTTCTAGCGATGTGGGATAAATCCCAAAACATAGACAATATTAGATTAGGAATCGTGTAACTGCTATTTTAGACTATTACAAGGTTCATAAATGTAAAATGACCATCACTTCATAAAACGTAGGCTAACAATCTCCCCCTAAGGGGTGGTCATTTCGCAAAAGACTTTACTCCGTTGATGTCGTAAATCTTGGAACATTGTAGCAGTGGGAATTCCTTTACACTTCTTTTGCATGCCTTGTGATCTTGGATCTTTGATCTTTAACTTGCTTTTCTTTGTCTTTAGCCTTGAGATAATCATGGATACTTTTGATGAGAACGTCTTCTTAACCAACACACTCATACTTTGACATTATTTGAAAGCTAACAATCTCCTTCAGTATAGACCTTTTGACTTGGTCCTCTTGCAATTATATCCTTGATGTCTTTGAAGGAGTTCTTTGACTATCAAAGCTGCGAAAGTGTATCTTTTGATGTTTAGAGCTTTCTTTAAGTCTTGATTGATGCCTTGAATATATATTTGAGCTAAGAGTATGAGCATGAGGCCTTGATGGATATGGAGCGGAGGTGGACATCATCATTTGTACATGCATATGAATGGTTAGCGATAATCACATATATGGATGAATGTCTCATCATTCAACGTATGGTTCGATAGCAATAACCTCTGGTTCCGTAAGGACCGTTAGCAGTAAAATAATGACCCATCTCCTCATTGCCATTAATGACAACTCAACAGAATTTCAAACATAAAATACCGTTCCTGAACCAGGATGCCCCGAGTGAGCTAGCTAAACTGGTCTAGGTGAGTCTTTAAAGTCAACGTGAAGTCAACAACACAACTGAAGTCCTTATCCATCATGAAACACTTTGTGAGTAGCATTAACCTCCGATTCTGTGAAGACCGTGTTTAGTTCGGACACTAACCTATCTCTTCTAGCCATATGAAATGAGTACTCGATAAGTTTCCAGCTTTAGAGTTTAATATATCCTAAAATATATCCCTATTTTCTTCTCTAAGGTCTTTGATTGAGTTGATCATATTTATTGTATTTTTACAACAAATAGAGTAGTCACGCTCAGTGTGATTTGGGCTTAGGAGATTCCTTATCCTATCCCAAATCTTATCTTCCTCGATCCCTCTTACTAGAGAAGGTGGAATCCCGGTGTTATAAATCCTAGTTCTCATTTCCTCATTTGGAGTTTGAGGAACAACCACATGATCACCGTTATCTTCATCATCATAAAAGGTACAAGTCCACATCAAAGTCTGAGTCATTGCTTTAGTTTTTAAACATCTTATCGTCAAGCACACTATTTGGAGAGCTAACTTGGTTGTTTGGGAGCGTCATTCTTTTATAGTGGTGATAAGAGTGATGATGATAGTGATTTCATTTGACACTCTTTTATAGTGGTGAGATTTTAGTTAGGTATAGGATTTAAGATTAACAATTAGCTCTTGGGTAATTAGACTTAGTACTTTTAATTCTTTAAAGTTTAAGGTAGTTATGCCTTTTGTAAGGAAATACTCTATTGGGAAGATAATTACAGTTTGGTGATGTTGATCCCACTTCAATAGTTCGAATTCCTTAAGCTTGTTTA
This sequence comes from Tanacetum coccineum, assembly GCA_026074375.1. Lineage (NCBI taxonomy): Eukaryota > Viridiplantae > Streptophyta > Magnoliopsida > Asterales > Asteraceae > Tanacetum > Tanacetum coccineum. The sequence goes on along the minus strand of BQNB010056155.1, from coordinate 14,187 downwards.
AGGTTTAGTTATATTTGATAAATCTAACACAACTATAGTAGAAACTGTGTTTGAATGTTTTAAAGATTATGCGGAATCTAATTTTTAATATTAAGAAGAATTATCAATAAAACAGTAATTTAATGAACATACAATTCAACAAATAAGCTCCAATATTATTAATGATAATAATACAAATACTCTCTAAGTATTAGGGTTAAAAAGATCTTGAAACTATAAATTATACGTCTAAGACTTCAAAAGATTGATAAAAGATATCAAACTCTATGCCCTAGGACCTCCTTTTATACACCAAGGAGTCCTAGTCGGCTTACAATACTTTTCTAAGTATCCATAATATTTTCTATAAACAAATTACTTAATACATATCATATAAGCAGTACTAATAACAAACAGTACTAACTTATTAACCTCAGCAACATTAACTTATCTCTGAGCAGTCTTAACCTTGAGCAGTATTAATATTCACTAGCAGTAGTAACTTTGTACTAGCAGTAGTAAACACTTAGCATATTTTCACTAGCAGTACTAATATTCACTAGCAGTAGTAACTGTGTACTAGCAGTAGTAAACACTTAGCATATTTTCTTTGAAGTTCATGAGCAGCACTAAATCCAGCTGAGCAGCATTAACACAAACATGAGCAGTAGTAATTTAAACAACATCAAGAAGACTTTTAATCCCAACATAATTGTCTTTCCTACTTCCTTCCTTATCATGGAGCTTAAGATTTTGGTCTCCTCATCCGTCTTTGGAAGTTGAGGCTTTTAAAACTTCCTTGTAACGCGCATTCATCATCTTCTCTTCTTACTGAAAATAAGAGTTTTAAATTATTTAACACAGTCATAGACCTATTAAATCTCATTAATAACATTTTAAATTCATACTCTTAATCAATCTCATACTTATCTTAAATGTATAGTCTCAACTAGGGGTGTCAGTAGGGTCGGGTTGACCCGACCGGAACCCAAAACAGAACCCGATAAGGCTTATTGGGTCGGGTTAAATTGGGTTAAAATATCTTGTCGGGTTATTTTGACCTGAACCCGATAACCCGATAGTGTTATCAGGTCGGGTTCGGGTTAAATAATTAATGTTATCGGGTTATCGGGTCAACCCGCTAAGACACAAAAATCAATTTTTTATTTTTTAAGTAATAATTTTAAAAGTGTATTACCATCAGGTGCTTTGCATTTTTTAGGATATGGAACTATGCTTTGCATTTTACAAGATATGAAACTTTGCTTTGCTAAAGTGAGTATTAATTGGATTGGCTAATTTTAACTGAACTATGCTTTGCTACTGGAAGCTTTACATTCTTTTGTCGATGTCTGTCACCATAATTTTAACATTTACAGTAGTAATTAAGATGACACATATAATTTTAACTGAAAGTCTACAATATTTAGTAATTATGAGTCTGGTATAATAGTCATAGTCTGCAACATCATTTTTATAGTGAGGAATTATGATGGTGTGTATAATCTTAACATGTAGTAAAAACAAGTAATAGTGCTTAAACATGCTTATACGGTTACACAAATATCACTTTGTTATACCGATAAACAAATAGCACTTGTTAAACCGATATCACATTGGAAACTTCTATTACATTGTTACATAGCTACTGTAATTTCATTTTCAGTACAGTACATAAGAAATATGCAAATGGTCCAAATTTAATTCAAAACAGATGGTCATGTACATTACATAATGATTCTAGAATGGCTACTTGTACAAAGCGTAATGGTTTATATCTTATTCCTAAATAGTCTACGAGTACTGCACATATTGTTTCTAGTAGCCTACTAGTAAGGCATTATGTTTATGTTTGAACCCGATAACCCGAATCACCCAACCCAACATAACCCAACCCGAATCCCACCCGAACCCAATAACCCGATTCCTTATCGGGTCGGGTTGCGGTGAGTTTTTAAAAATCAAAACCCGACTCAACCCGACCTGATAAGACCCGATAACCCGACTCGATAACACCCCTAGTCTCAACAATATCGACAATACATATGTATCATATTATTATCACTACGATGGCTAAGCGTAATCATAAAAATACTCTACATATGTATCTTCAAAAGTCGCATAAACTATACACACACTACCTACCCTTTTCTCTAATGCACCTAAAAAGTATAAGTTTAAGAAATCCTAACGTGACATCCTAGATCTTAGATCAAAGCTCTGATACCAAGTTGAAACGCCCCTTTATTAGACTCAAAATGACCAAAAACTTAAAACTTTTATAAAAACATAAGACCGGGAATGACCTTATGTCATTTCTTAACGAACTGATAAAATTACATTACCATTTGACCCTTGGAAGTATTATTATCATAAAGTAGACCCAATAAGCTTTCCAACAATATAAGGGACAACTTGTAACTCTTTACGGTTTGGATTTTACGTCAAAAACAAAACTCGAAAAACTGCAGGCCTCTCCAGCCGGGCGGCTGGAGATCCAGCCGGGCGGCTGGCGAGCAGCCGGATCGCTAAGACAGCCAGCCGGGCAGCTCGTGCTGCCTCATCAAACCAAATTGCTTTTGTTTCCAGAAAACTAACTTCCCAAACTCAATATTTCATAACACTATCCAGAATTTATCATAACAACATAAAGCTTATAAAATATAGAGTTTCGACGTTTTCATTACACAAAGACGCGTTTCACCAAAACGGGTTAAAATTCATTACATAACTCCAAATTGACCCATTACACAAACATGTAATTTCCAAACATGCACACTCTTAACTAAAGGATGTTATGACAACCAAAAACCCGTAAAAACAGGCAAAAATAAACATATGGGGGGCGGGGGGGGGGGTGGGTGGGTGGTGGGGGGGGGGGGTGGGGGGGGGGTGGGGGAGTATGGAATTACCCACAAAACCCAGAAACTGAATTCTAACCATACAAACACATACCATAATGTAAACATTCCATTATTAAGGTCATCTATTTACTCCTGACTTGGTATGTTAGTGTATTACTACTATTTCATTTAGTTACTGTAATGTCGGGATGTATATTAATGTTCTACGTGGATGGACAGCCTGATAGACAGTGGAGAGAGAATGAATTCAATGCCAGTTTGTCGCTATGTCTGCGTAACAGCCGTACTTAAAAATCTATTCCGTCTTCGCATTTAAGTGATTTAATAATTCTCTCCTAATATCCCCCGAGTGATTATAATTTCTCACTATATTATTTATACATTTTCATTTTCCGTTGTGTTTCGCGTTTACGTAAATTCTTGCTTAAAACTCGCGTTTCTACCTAAAACCTTACATTTTCTTAAATTACTTCACACTACACTTTAATTTATCTGGCTGAAGATGATTCACAAACTTCGTATTTATTTAAATTGGTGTCATGGTCATGATAACATCAAATATTGGTCACTTTTTAATATCAAAATCCCTCAAAAAATGCTTATAAATTGTTATATTTATACACTTAATTCCTTGTTTATTTATTTTTAGGAAAATATGAGCATTGGAGCGAAAAGACGCAGAAATGGAAGGATAAAAGGTGAAAAATGCACAAAGTGAGTTTTACAGGAAGAAACTACGGCGTAGATGGCCCGTAGGGGCTACACCATAGCCATGACTCTACCAAACTTAGAAACCGGATCAAGACTAGCTACGGTGTAGCTGACCCATATGGGCTATGCCGTAGCCTAAGTGTGGAAGTTTCCTTTTGAAGACTCTACGGCGTAGCTCAACACCATGGCTACGCTGTAGCTAACAAATATCATACGAGATTTTGTGCATTTATTAAGCTACGACGTAGCTCAACACTTATGGCTATGCCGTAGCTAAGAAGAGGTTATAAATACCAAGCCTTATCTCTGCCATTCGATAAACATTGAAGATGGGAGTCAGAGAGAAGGTTTAGGGCTACGAGAAGGAGTCGTTTTTAGTTACTTTCACCGCCATTACAAAGGGAGAATTAGCTTAACGATTATTGTATAATACATTCATCAAAAGTCTGTAAGAATTTTTAATGATCAATCAATCTATGGTTTTTACTATTGAATTTTCTGCATTCTTTAGCATGAGTGGCTAAGAACCCTAAGTGCTAGCCTAGTTATGAGTTTGTTGTTGCAATCATTTTGTTTACTTCGTTTAATTAGTTTTTATTTAGGATATCCTATATGCCTGTTATCTAATCCCTACGTTTTGGTAGTGTTAATGCTTGTGTAGATCCTTTAGACTATTTAGTAGACTGGCCAAGTCAAAAGGTAGTTTATTCAGGTACTAGGAATAGGATGGCATTTGTTCTTAGTGTAAGGGATTGACGTATTACCGCTTGCATTAATGTAGGCACTTATAGAGGGCGAGAAATCCATCCAGGAGGGTTTAGTGTCGAGTAGTGGGAATGTTGACACTTAGATAGGTCTTTAGGATAGTTGGGGACTTAATCACTATGAACTAGATACCTGACCAACGTGACCATCAGGGTTGGGATCATATGAATTATAGGCTAAGTTACGACTACTAATCGGACTTAGTGATATTAGAGCCACCTAAATAAACAAATAATTAGACATTGCACTAGGAAACTTCATAATCAAAATAGTAATGAAATGACTAGGCTAGTACATCTCTCTCATCTGAATTCATCTTCAATTTACTTTAAGTATTTATTTTTTGTCATTTCTCGTAAACAAATTCAAAATTTGCTTTTTAATTCAAATTAATAACTCACACTTAGCTCTTAGGACGACCTCAGATTTACCAATCATACACTACACACGACCGGGTTCTCTGCCCGTTAGTGCGTTTGTTAACCTTTAGGTAATCGAGTTTTATAAATTCAAAACTTGGTAATTGCACACATAAAACACGCATCAAGTTTTTGGCGCTGCTACCAGGGAGCAAAAATCTGTTTTAATTTGAATCTTTGTAAATCTGTACCCTATTAGTTATTTATCATTTCTTTCAATTTCTCACATTCTACTGAGCTTTTATTAAAATTTAAGGTACATGACTGGGAGAGGAAACTCCAAGATACTTACTCCCTACGCTGACCCAGAAAAACAATTTAGAGCCATAAAAGATACCACGCTAATGTGTGTTCATAACATTTTATATTTTAATGAATCAGAATCCTTTGAATCAGAAGCTGAGGAAATGGTTGAAATTGATATTAAGACACTCATGATGGAACAATACTTGGGGGTAGTTCGAAATAATAGAAGGACGGGAGTGATGAGACCGAAAATCGACATAAATATAAATTTTGAGATTAAGGGTCAATTCTTGCTAGAGTCGTGAAACGCCCCTTTACTAGACTTAAAATGACCAAAAATTTAAAACTTTTATAAAAACGTAAGACCGGGAATGACCTTATGTCATTTCTTAACAAACTGATAAAATTACATTACCATTTGACCCTTGGAAGTATTATTATCGTAAGTAGACCAAATAAGCTTTCCAACAATATAAGGAACAACTTGTAACTCTTTATGGTTTGGATTTTACGTTAAAAACAAAACTAAAAAAACTATAGAACTCTCCAGCCGGGCGGCTGGAGATTGGCGAGCAGCCGGGGGGCTCGTGCTGCCTCATCAAACCAAATTGCTTTTGTTTCTGGAAAAATAAATTCCCAAACTCAATATTTCATAAAACTTTCCAGAATTTACCATAACAATATAAAGCTTATAAAAATATAAAGTTTCGACGTTTTCATTACACAAAGACGCGTTTCACCAAAACGGGTCAAAATTCATTACATAACTCCAAATTGACCCATTACACAAACATGTAATTTCCAAACATGCACACTCTTAACTAAAGGATGTTATGACAATACCAAAACATCTGAATTCTAACCATACAACATCATGACCCATAACAATTGAATTAGTTAGATTTGGTTGATTACCAAACACCCCTTTAAGTATCTACATCAAGGCGCTAACTACATTGTTCTTATCATAGACTTGACCCATACAAAACTAAACACAAGACAATAAGAATGCAATACTAAGACTCCAAAATGAGGATGACCCAAGAGTTAACATGAGAAATATACCCAAAACAACAATCGACACTCGAGGCTTCAACTTCACGATTTCCTTGATCCAAGGTTAGTCTTCTACTTACCAAATCCAAATTGCTACTACAATAAGGCCAAGCTATTTTATCTCCTTACCTTTATTAACACCACTTGATCCTACAAAAACATAGCAACTACCATCCGTAAGCAAAACGCTTAGTAAGTATATGACATAATCAACGTTCATCAAATTATAACTAGTTATCAACTAGCTATAACATATCAAGGAGTATAATCATACATTAACACAAACCTTAACAAGCATACAAATTATGCTAACATTTACAACACTAGCATTGGATCCAAGCTAATTAACATTTACAACTCCTTGAAAACATTAATTCATAAACATCATAATTCATTAAAATGACATTATGATAACATTAACAAGATTAGTCAATATACTTACCTTGATTTTACTTCTAATATCCTACTTGAAATTCCAAGCTTGATCATCTTTCCTTTTCTATAGGGAAATTAACCTAAATAACAACTAATTAGGATGTAGGATTCATAATTTAACCACTTCTAATTGTAATACTAAAAATCATAGCATAACCCTAATTTTCAAATTGGGAATTTTACTTACTTGATATGAGGAATGAAATTAAGGACTCCTATTAGCTTAATTACCCTTCCTTCTTGATCAATTTTTATACAATTAGGCAAAACCCTGATTTCTTCCTTTTTCTTGTTGATGTCGACACCAACACACACACTTACACCTTCTAGGACATGTCTGGAATGCCAGATTATTCATTAGTTTAGATATTTACATAATTAAGTTTGCCTATTGGCAATTCTAACCCCTTATGTCTTATTCCTCCTAATTTAGGCATTTATCTTTAGATAACTTCACACTTATTTATTTCTAACTTATAACTTTACCATTTACATATAAAATACATTCTAAACAATTAAATATTATTATCATTTATATTAAAAATATAATACCATCAATGGATACGGGTAGGTGTTACAATTCACCACCCCTTAAACGGGATTTCATCCTCGAAATCTTCTCTTGAAAAAGATGAGGATACCTAATTCTCATCTTCTCTTTCGGTTCCCACCTAATGCTTGTGCCCATGACGGAGCATTCATTGTACCTTACACCATGGAATTTTATATTTATGTTTACCGAATTCTCTTGACTTCTTTCCTTCCTATATTTGCCACGGGTCTTCCTCGAGTGGTTATCTCACGGATCAATCAGCTACAATCGTCTAAAGTGACCATTACTTGACTCAAACCGCAAACTCTTCTTAATTTGATACCATGAAAATATTTGTGAATACCTCTCGTATTCTCCGGTATAATTATAATACATGAGCCACTTCTCATCCAACTCGCTTCAATATCTTTTAAGATAACGGACCTATAAACCCTGGGCTAAGTTTTCTTTATTCTTAAAACCTTAGCACACCTTTCCACGTTGGATACCTTCAACATGTGAAATCTTCTACATTAAAATTCAATCGGTCCACCCCTAATGTTCGGCGTAGCAGCTTCCGCACCTAACTTGTGCAAACCTCAACCTTCCGAATAGTCTCAACCTTCTCTGGTTGTTACCAAAACCACAATCCGCTTAAGCTAATTTTCTACTCCCCACAGCACTTCCCAACATACCGTGTTGTCGAGACTTTCTACCGTAGAACATTCTAAGGTTGCATTATAATATTTGATTGTAACGATGTTATAATCAAATTCTAACCAAGGGTAGATGAATCATCCTAATTACCTCCAATGCAATTACCATTGCCTTGTAACATATCCCTCCAACGTTTGAATCGACTATCATTACGTTTGACCGTAATCCGTTTTGTATTTGAGGAGAAATGCCGTACTCATATGCAACTTTGTACCCAACTCTTCTTGAAAATCACGCCAAAAATTAGAAGTAAATCGTCCGTCTCTATCTGAAACAATAGAAACGGGTACTCCATGATGTGCGATGATTTCGTTATCGTAGATTTTTGCTAACTTATGAACGGGCATATTTTCTCGGATTAGGATGAAATGAGCACTCTTTGTCAATCGATCAACTATGACCCAAATTGCATCATGTTTCTTCGTCGTTCTTGGTAATTTAGTCACGAAATCCATCGTAATCTTCTCTCACTTCCAAACCGGAATCTCTAACGGTTGAACCTTCCTATACGGTTTTTAATGCTTAGCTTTGAATTTTAGGCATGTTAAACACTTCTCAACACATTTTACATAATCCATCTTCATACCCGGCCACCAATAATTCCTCTTCCAATCAAGATACATCTTTGTAGCTCCCGAATGAATATTGAATACTTTGACTTGTGCGCTTCTTCCAAAAGTAACTCCTTGACATGGCTTCGGAAAGGAATGTAGATCCTTCATTGTCGAGTCTGAATTCCTCGACTATCGTCTTCAAAGTGCAGAATGTAAGATGTAATACGCTCGTTTTTCCAATTCTCTTCTTTCAGTGCTTCCACTTGAGCCGCTTTTATCCTATCTGTAACACCCCTAAAATTTGGGTCGCAGCGGAATAATGTATCCGGGAGCATTACTTCATAGTACCATTGCTCAAGTCATGAGAGAACAACCTCTAACTGTGTCGTTTGAAAAGAAATTTTGTATTATTTAGACTCCAATGCACATCACATAAGCCAAGCATCTAATTCACCTGAGAAAAACATGCTTAAAAAGTGTCAACATAAAGTTGGTGAGTTCATAAATGTTGAACCAAAGTTCTGTAAAGTATGCATGACCATTTCAATCCTCAAATAGTCACAAAAAGTTAAGTATAATTGGACCACCATTGTTCAAAGTATGTATTGCCACTTTATTCAAGGCAACATAAATATTCATGTGTGTATAAAACAATGATTACAATTACTCTAAGTTCATGAAACTACGACGTAGGCTTATATGTATGCCACTTTATTCAAGGCACAGTAAGAGTTCATTAGTATGTGTCGTTAGCCCTGTAGACCTAACCAATCGTGTTCCGACATTGTATAACGTTCGTTTGCCCAGTGATAGCTAATCACCCGAACGGGGATTGTCAATCCCGAATAGATCTATTTTATAACATTCGTGCTCACCCTCCAAGTGATTACAGTTCATGCAACCTAAGCTTATCCATAATCATTCGAATAAAAGTAAAGTATGTGTTTACATCTAAAAAGTAAACCAAGTAATGTATCTCATCATGAGATATGTACATGAGTATGTAAATCAATTTGTAACGAGTTTGAATCAACTAGGTAATGAATTTGTAAACAAGCATGTTCTCACCCCAAAAATGTATGTAACACAAGCAAAACATGGGGCTATAAACTCACCTCAAGCAAATAGTAATATCGTCAATGAAAAGTAAGCACGGAAAACGAGGCGCGAAAACTCTAACCGCAACCTAAATTAATAATATGCTTTAGAATAATGAAAACTAGTGTGCAATGATGCAAATGCATCAATATCAGTCCTACATCACCCATACACAGTTGCGCTCGAGTTCTATAAGTTAAAACGTAGATTTCGAAAAAGTAAAATATTTATCTTTACGTTTTCATAAGTGACAATATTTACGAGTTACCTATTTCACTAACCGATAACTCCTTCGTTACAACACCTATAAATACGAGTCTGGACTTTCTGAAAACTAGAAGTTACGTACTTGATAAAGTTAATTTATCATATTTTCTACTTCAGATTCTATCTACCTTGAAAACCGTATCCAAACTGGTCGCGCTGATTTGGCTGTTTCCAGACTTAGCCAAATTTCAGGATATTTCAGCATGTGATATTCACGAGGTCAGGGTTTTGGGGAACCATAACTCTCATGTATTAACACCTTTTTGGGTGATTACAGAGGCTGTGGAAAGCCACTTGCCCATACTATAATAAACTCAACTATGAAAAAATCTAATTTTAATAATAACAGCCTCAAAATCGAGCTCCAAATATGCTACCCACGACTTTTTACTAGTTTTTGACAACATTAACATAAAATTTCATAGATTTTCATTTAGCCTTATCTTACTCGTCCGATCTCCGTTTTTAGTGATTCAACTTGCAAAATTTACGTCACGAGGTCCTCTACAAATCCCACTACTATCCCGATACTCAAACCCATCCTAGAGTGGTCGTGCTAAGCTACTCATTTTGTAATTTCTACTATTTTCCAATCTTTTGATTTTAAGAACAAGACCACAAGACTATTATCGTATGGTCTAGGTTTCGAACACAACATCTAAGGGACCTTATAATCATGTATGGTAATAAATTTTCATGTCGAAAATCCATTTTAAGTTGGTTTTTACAAAAATGTGTACATACATCAGATAGTGGTACTTTTTCTTTTGAAAGAAACCATTTTTAAACAACATAGGCATATAGGTGATGTATGATGAACATGCTATGATATATATGATTGTAATATTGTATGAAGAAGGCATGCCAACTTACTTGAATGTGATAAGAGTGATTAGCACAAGAAAACCCTAGTTTGACACTATACGACCCAACTAAGCTTTCCATAACTTTCCTAGCCCTTTATAATTATTTACCTAAATGAGCTTCAACAAGCTATATACATAATTACGATGAACTCAATGGATGTTCTTTGTTCTAGCATAAGTACCCAAGCAAGAAAAAAGAAATTTGTATGCTTTGAATACTTGTTTAATTATTTGATGGGACAGTACTAGACATTTATATTATAATAACCCGGTAGGGTACGTAATCATTGTTTAATATTAGAAGGTAGGATACAAAAATAAATGATGGAATGATTAGCCAAAAATTCAGGGGGTGGTGCGTGTGAGTGGAAGCAAGAAAAAGAAGCAAAATACTAAAAGATTGCATGTATATATAAATCAAAGGCTAGTTGATTGCATTATTAAGAAAAGTGGAGCTAGTTGACAATTATTGATGTGCTAGTGGTCCTTGTGGTCTCCAAAAATTGGGAGGGGGTAGGTAAAGTGGTTGAGTTTTTGATATTTTGCAAAATATCTTGTTATATTTGAAGTTTAAAGGTATAAGAATTAAGTGTAGATAAAATACTTGTAAGGTGTAGTGTCTAGTTGATTTATTTTATGTACAATTTGACCAATAATGTTAACATGGGTGAATTTTTATAAAACTTTGAGCATTGGGTATAGTAATGGGTATTTGTTGAAGCGTAGAAAAGTTTTGGTGGTTCCGGGTATGCCTAAACGTATTTTATCGCGAAACGTAAACGCTTTACGTAACCAATAAAAATAAAATGTGCAAAGATAATAATTATACTCCAAATAATTATCTAACACTTGCTTGACGTAAACATTTAATTGTTTGATGCCCGTTTACATTGAATGATCATTTTTAGTTTACGCGATTTAACTTAACGATTAAAATTAAAAACAACCGCATACAAGACTAAAAATAAATAGTGGATTAAATGACATTATAAATGACCTGAAAACACGGGGTGTTATACTAGCGAAAAGATCAGAAGTAACGATCATTCGTAATGAGTGAATTCTCGTGGTCCTCTCTCTTTCTTTTCGACTCAATGCATCCGCTACCATATTTGCCTTACCAGGATGGTGGCGAATTTCGCAATCATAATTATTAAGTAAGTCTAACCACCTTCGTTGCCTCAAATTTGGATCTTTCTTTTCTAAGAAATATTGAAGACTCCTATGATCGGTGTAAATTATGAATTTCACACCGTAAAGGTAATGCCTCCATATCTTCAAAGCAAAGACTACCGCCGCGAATTCAAGTTCATGGGTCAGATAATTCTCTTCATGCTTCTTTAATTATCTTGAGGCATAAGCAATAACCTTGCCCCGTTGCATAAGAACACATCCGAGACCGTGTAAGATGCATCACTATAAACGACCATATGTTCGGTTCCTTTCGGTAGAACTAGAATCAGAGCCTCACATAATTTCTTTCGCAAGGTATTAAAAGCTTCTTCTTGCTCTTTACCCCACATAAAAGGAGTATTTTTCTCGGTGAGTTTAGTTAACGAGGACGCGATCTTAGAAAAATATTGAATGAATCTTCGGTAATAGCCCGCGAGACGTAGAAAACTTCGAATTTCACCAACACTCTTCGGAGCTTGCCAATTCATCACCGCTTTAATTTTAGCCGGGTCAATTTAAGACCTTCAAAGTTAATAACATGACCGAGAAATTGAACTTATTTTAACCAAAATTCACATTTCGAGAATTTGGCATACAATCTTTCCTTTTAAAGGGTTTCTAAGACTTCTCGTAAATGGACTTCATGCTCCTTCTTGGTCTTGGAATAGACAAGAATGTCTTCGATGAATACAAAAACAGACTTATCCAACATTGTTCTACATACCCTGTTCATGAGGTCCATGAATATTTCTGGTGCATTTGTAAGGCCGAAAGGCATAACAACGAATTCATAGTGCCCGTAACACGTACTAAAAGCCATCTTAGGAATGTCTTCTTCTCGGACCCTCAATTGATGGTAGCTCAAACTAAGATCGATCTTTGAAAACCACTTCACACCTTGGAGTTGATCGAAGAGATCATCGATTCTTGGTAGCGGATATACATTTCTCACCGTGACTTTATTTAGCTCACGATAATTTATGCACATTCGCATACTACCATCCTTCTTTTTAACAAATAAGATTGGTGCTCCCCACGGCGAACTACTAGGGCGAATAAAGCCCTTTATCAAGTAACTCTTGGAGTTGGCTCATTAACTCCTTTATTTCGGACGGAGCTAGACGGTATGGAGTTTTAGCTATAGGAGTTTCACCCGAAATAAGATCAATTCTGAACTCGACTTGCCTTTCGGGTGGAATACCCGGAAACTCTTCAGGAAAAACATCAAGAAATTCATTAACAATCAGAAATCTTTCACACTTTTATTCTCGAAACAAGTATCTATCACATGTGCCATAAAGGCTTGGAAACCATGTGACAAATACTTCTTAGCCTTAATTATGGAACATAACCTAAAATTGCCCTTCCTTCTATCTCCATAAATAATGATTTCCCGACCTTGAGGATTTACAACCCAAACAAGCTTTTGCCTACATAAGATATTGACATTATATTTATCAAGCCAATCCATGCCGATCACGATATCAAATACTCCTAACATAATAGGAATCAAGTCGATCTTAAAGATACTATCATCAATCTCTATCTCTACATCACGATACACATTAGACACAACTACAACTTTACTATTAGTTATTTCTACTTCTAAAGGGAAAGGGAGTTTATTTGGTGGAGCGGATAGAGTTTTACTAAATTCGAGGGATACAAAAGAGACACTTGCACCCGAATCGTATAACATACGAGCGAGTATGAAATTAACAATAATCGTACCTTTGGGTTTGGACATTCATTTGATTATCTTCTTCCGCGGCCATTACATAAACACGAGCTTTTGGGTTTGAAACCTCCGCCTTCTCTACTTTCTTGCTTGCCTTGATAGAACTTCCAAGGCTTGGCTTCAATCACCTTTGGGTTTGGACATTCATTTGACTTGTGTCCTAATTGATTGTAATTATAACACAAGATCATCGGCTTCTTGCAATCCTTGTTCATGTGGTTCAAGGCACCACACTTGTAGCAACTTGGCAAATTTGCCTGACACACTCCAAGATGAGTTTTGTGACACTTCTTACATGGTGTATTGATTTAAGTTCCACAACTTCTTCGGTTATGATCTTGCTTAGGCTTCTTAGCATCCCAGTCTCTAAATTCTAGCTTTCTTTTAGTCTCCTTAGCCTCCTTACTTTTCTTCCTTAACAAATCTACCTCTCTCATCCGAGCTAAACTTAGAAGATCATCTAAAGTAGTGCATTTGAAAGAGGAGATTACCTCTCTAATATCCTCACGTAGCATTATTTGGAATCTTTCAACCTTAAGCTTCTCATTTCTATGGTACTCGGGACGATAACGAATCATATCATTAAAAATTTTCCACATCTTATTCACTGTCTCACTAGTTTGCATAAGGGCTTGGAATTCTTCTCGAATTCTATCAATTTCTTCAACGGGATTAAATTCGACGTTGAACAACTCCTTAAGATCTTTCCATGTACACGCTCCTATCCATTACTCACCTTTCTCGTAAACCTTTCCTTACAACCACAT
>BQNB010056154.1:3098-38784 GCA_026074375.1 Tanacetum coccineum | reverse complement strand
CATGAGCTTATTTAGAAATAAGCAAAAGAAAAGAAAGAGTAGAAGAAGAATAAGCATAAATAATAAGCATAAAGATAAAAAGCATTAATTAAAACCAACCTTAAAAAGCATCTTCATTCATGAGAAATAAGCCAATACAATAAGTTGAGAATAAGCTCAAAAGCTTTTACAATAATAAGCTAAAAATAAGCTACCCTATTCTACTCCTAAAATTAATACTACACTAATAAAGAAAACACACACTAAAATTTACTAAAATCTAACACTCATCTCAGCTGCTGCGTGTCTTTATTTATAGCCCAAAGTGGGTGAGGGCAATTTCGTCCTTTCAGGTACTCAACCAATGATATTGCTGGATCTAGGGGTAATTTGGTCATTTTGCACTCCACCAACCGCCTCATTATTGCACACGCCTACCTCGTACTGACGCTACAGTACCTCGGACTGACACACGCCAGTGCCACGTGTCACCCTCTGATTGGTCCAGCCGTCATCGCTACAGTACCTCGTACTGACGTGTCTGCCACCTCGTACTGCTACAGTACCTGGTACCTGCACATCTGACACACAATCATTAGAAGCGCCACGTGTCACCACCTGAGTGGTGCCACGTGGCATTTTCACTGTTCACCCCCGCCGTTGGTCAACCGCCGTCGGACCACCGGTCAACGGCGGTCAACGACGGTGGTCAACGGTGGTCAACGACGGTCAACACCGCCGGACCACCGGTCAACGGCGGCGGTCAACGACGGTCAACGGTGGCGGACCACCGTTGACCACCGTCGGACCACCGCCGGACCACCGGTCAACGGTAAGTCAACCTGGTCCCCCCGTGGGGTCCGGTGCAGATTGGGCCGACCGGGTTCAGTGAGTAAGGGCCGGACCAGGGTCCAGGTAATTGGGCCGGGCCGTTCGTGTAGTGGGCCGGGTCAGGTCGGGTCATGTTCCGGTCATAGGTCGGGTCAAGGTCGGGTCTGTCCGGGTCATGGGTCGGTCGGAGACGGTCTTGAGGGAATAATCCCTCACCCATTTCGAACTCGGGACCTAAAGATATGAACTAATTCTCTAACCATTAGGCTAGAGCTATAGTTACATTTATTAATGTGTGAAATGTAGATATAAAACCCTTATAATTCATAGACAGCACATGTGTTTAAAATAAAATTTTTCAAACAGTGACAAAAAAGGTATCAAAATAAAAAGGTAAAATATAAAAGGCCGTACCGTTGGACTCGATTGTTTCCGTGCTCTTTCCCAAGGTGTGATCGAGGAATTCACGAGCCTTCGTTTGGACCGATCGATAAATGTGAAAACGTTCGTCGAAAGTCACCCAAAAATAACCATTTCTTTGCTTCGTTTTCAAATCCTTTTTTACCATGTAAGACATAACAATAACAATACAAACATATTTGCAACATAATAATCTATATTTTAAGTGTTTTATAGTCTTTTAGAGTGTTTTAACGGGGTATAAAATAAAATATTTTAGCCAATACAGTCGCAACCATTGAGCTGGAGAATGTGAATCAAATTCATTAGACTGAAATTGAAGCCGAATGATGACATGCTGAGTTTGCCCATAGAAGAAATCAACTCTGGAGAATGAGTTATGGAACTTGAAGGAGTATGGATAATGACATTGTTGCCTATCTTACAGGTTCAATGAGCTTGCATTGATGTGTCCAAGAATGGTTGAACCGAGAAGAGTGAAGGTTTATATGCTTATTACCAGGTTAACGGATAACATCAAGGGTGAAGTACATCGCATAACCTGCAAATTTAAGCGAACTGGACGTATGGCCTCACAAGTTTATGGATCAAGAGTTAGTCAATCTAGGAAATTAAAGAATCCTGGAGTAAGAAAGATAAGCCGAAAGTGGGAGTAATAACCAAGGAGGAATAGTATGTTATAGGGCAATCGAAAGGATAACTCACATCAAACTTTGCAGAATAACCAAAAGCAAGGTAACGCGCGAGCCATGGTTACCGCTCCTACTGATGGGAAACTTCCTTTGTGTGAACGTTGTTTTACTCGTCATGTTAGTACGTGTACAATCAAATGTCACAAGTGTGGAAAGGTTGTCGAGGTATTGTAAGGGAGAAGAATGTTGCAACTAGGTGCTAAAACGCTCAACCCATACCGACTTGTAATGGATATGGTGAGCAAGGTCATACTAGGACCGATGTCCGACGAATTTAAGCACGAATAAGATTGTGAGAAGTACATGCTTCGAGCTATGCTATTAAGGATGCTAGCCGAAGGTACAAATGTGGTTACTGGTACGTTTCTGCTCAATAACCGCTATGCTTCTGTTTTATTTGATTCGGGTTCCGATAAGAATTTTGTGAACACTAGATTTAGTTCATTGCTCGATATCAAACTAAGGGATAGTTAGTACTAACACTATTTTGAAAGGTTTCACTTTGAGTTAGTGAACCATATTTTCGAAATCGATCTTATGCTGATTGAGCTTGGTACGTTTGACGTCATCATCGGTATGGATTGGCTTGTCAAAAACGATGCCGTTATCGTCTGTGGCAAGAAATGTGTTCATATACCGTATGAGAATAAGACGTTAGTAGTTGAAGGTGACAAAGGTGGATTTCGATTGAAGGTTATTTCGTGTATTAAGGCCCGTAAGTACGTTGAGAAAGGTTGTCATTTGTTTTTGGCACATGTTACGAAGAAGAAGTCAAAAGGAGAAACGATTGGAAGATGTGCCAGTAAAATCGTATGACTTTCAACTGTTTCCTTGATGTGTTACCAGGACTGCCTATCTGCCAATGCAAGTTGGAGTTTTTGGAATCGATCTAGTTCCGGGAGCTTACACCTATTGCACGTGTCACCATAAAAGATATTGGCGACCGAGTCTAAAATGTGAAAGAGATAGTCGAACAATTGCAAGAGGTGCTGGAGAAAGGATTTAATAGTCCACAAGGATTTCGTCACCGTGAGGGTAGCACGCGTTTTTGTTTTTTGAAGAAGAAAGATGGATCTATTAAGATGGTTGCAAAGAATATCGCGAGTTGAACAAGTTTTGAGCATGAAATAATCGTATCCACTACCGAGATCGAGATGGGAGTGGGGCGAAGAGTATAGTAAGATCAGCTGCAAGGTTCTAGCATGTATTCTAAGATCGATCTGCGATCATGATATCACCAGTTACCCATTAAAGAGGAAGACATTCTGATTACTGCATTTAGAACTCGGTATGGTTACTTAAGAGTCCCAGTAATGTGCCGTTTGTGTTTTGACTACTGTGCTCCTAGCTGAGTTTATGTACTTGATAAACCCTAGTTGCAAGCATATCTTGATAAGTTCATCATAGTGTTCATCGATGATATTTTGATTTATTCTAAGAACGATGAAGAGCATGAGAAGCATTTAATGATTATTTTGGAGCTGCTTAAGGAAGAGAAGTTGTATGCCAAGTTTATAAAGTGTGATTTTTGGTTAGATTTAGTACAATTTCAGGGTCATGTGATTGATCATGTAGTGAAGTGGTGTATTCATGTTGATCTTCAAAGTCTAGGGGCCATTAAGAGTTGGGCTGCACCGACGACGCCAATGGAGGTGAGACAATTTCTTGGATTGGCGGGCTATTATCGAAGGTTTATTGAAGGATTTTCTTTGATTTCTAAGCCACTGACTAAGTTGACTCAGAAAAATAAGAAGTACGAATGAGGAAGTGAAAAAGAAGAAGCATTTACAAACGTTTGAAGCAGAAGTTGTGCATGCACCGATCTTTGTAGCGTTGCTATAGGGAACAAGAGGATTTCATGTGTATTTTGATACGTCATCTCATAAGGATATGTAGCCCGTGTTGATTGCAAAGAGAGAAAGGTGATAGTGTATGCTTCCAGACAATTGAAGGAACCATTAAGAAAATACACTACTTCACGATTTGTGAGTTAGGAGCCGTTATTTTCCGCCTTACTTAGATTATGGAGACAATATTTGGAATGTAGCAAAGTTTGTGTTTTTCACCAATCACAAGAGCCTTACAATATATCCAATCAGAAAGAGTGAACTTGAAGACATACGAAGGTGGGATTGATTGTGCTGAGTGATTATGATTGTGAGATACGGTATCATCCTGGAAAGAGGAATGTCTTGCTGACACATTAAGTCGTAATGAAGAGGGGAATAAGCCGATTACGTGTTCTATCTTACTGAATGACTTAATCACGAACAATTTACCAAAGCAATTCATCGAAGCTTAAGAGGAAGCCGTGACAGAAAGAAGTAATGGCAGAAAAATTAGGAAGGTTTTATTAAGACCAAATTCGCGTTCGACCCGATAAAAAAAATGAACTTGTTATGAGAATTAAGGAATCTGTGTTATGGTTTACCGTTGATATGTGTAGATTGAGAATTTGGTATGCAATGAGTCGCATAAGTCCAAAGTAATTCTATTCCATCCGGGATCGATAAGATTATCAAAATTTAAGTTGTTGTATGGATGGCCGAATAAGTAAGCTGTAATTGCTAACATATGTTTGGTAAGTGTTTAACTTGTGAAAAAGTTAAAGCTGAGGCATCAAAACGTCTGGGTTTGCAGCAATAACCAAAGATTCTTTGGTTGGAAGCGTGAAAGAATTACTATGTGATATTGTAGATCGGACTGCCAAGGAACTCAGTAGATGAAACGATTTGGGATTTTGTCCACCGACTAACCAATCAGCTCATATCTCCTCCTATAAAAGAAAACGGATAGTATAGAGGAAACTCCACGCGACTGTAATTGAAGGAAAATATGTTTAGGCATGGGTGTACCTATTTCGATATATACAGATCGAGATAGCCATTTTACGTCTAATTTCTGGAGATCGCTTCAGAAAGCGTTGGGGACTAATTTGGATATGAGTACTGCTTACCACCCTCAAACAGATGGCCAAAGTGAAAGGACAATATAAACGCTGGAAGATATGTTTCGTGCCTGTGTGATTGACTTTGGAAATAGTTGGGATCGCCATTTGCCATTGGTCGAGTTCTTATATAACAATAGTTTATCACTCAAGTATTAAGATCAGCACCATAATGGAAGCTTTAGTAATGAAGTAAAGTGTCCCTGTATGTTGGAGTGATGGTTTGGGGATAGCCAACTCACAGTCCAGAGTTGAACCGTTGATAACGACTAAGAGAATGTCCAGATTAAGAATCATTTGTTAGCTGCTCGTAGTCGCCAGAAGAGTTATGCGGATAAAAGATTTAATCCGTTGGAGTTTGAAGTTGGTGATATGGTATTACTTAAGGTATCGCCATGGAATGGCGTTTTGCGTTTCGAAAAGCGCAGAAAGTTAAGTCCACGTTATATTGGTCCATTCAAAGTTTTGGCTAGAATTGGTCCTGTGGCTTATACATTCGAGTTTCCTGAAGAGTTGAAGGGGATTCATAATACTTTTCATGTTTTGAATCTCAAAAAAGTGTTTAAGCGGGAAGGTGGAAGTTGATGTTCCGTTAATAGAACCAACTTGATTGATAAGTTGCTTATGATTAAGGAACCGGTAGAGATTGTTGATAAATAGGTTAAGCGACTTAAGCAGAGTCGGATACCTATAGTTAAAGTTCGTTGGAATTCGCAAAGAGGTCCAGAGTTTACTTGGGAATGTGAGGATCGTTAAGAAGAAGTACCATCATCTCTTTACAAGTAAGAACGAAGCGGAAAGAGTGGATGAGACGAGTTGAGTGCCGGACGCCACTCCCATAAAGGTTGGAGGAGAATGTAAACTACCCGATTTTCATTCAACGTCTATCCTAGCCTAAGAGAGTAATTTTTTAATTACGTAAAATAATTAAGTCCGTTATGCTAATTTTGTTGATATACTTTGTTCATTTATTGGTGAATTTCATTCCGTGATTTAGTTTCTATTTGTTTTTAGCATTCAAGGAAGTCAGAAAAATATATTTTATTGCTCCGAGAGCGTAAATATGTTAATTTTGTATTTTTCGTCGTTTCCCCGAGTGTTTGTAAAAACCATGTTTAAAGGTCGTGTTTTACAAGGTTTAATGTTTTATTAAAGGTTTTAAACTATATTTAATGGGACGGATTTAAAAATATATATTAACGTGATGTTACCCGTGTTTAGTCGACTAAGTAACGAAAATATAACCAATTTGTATTAAACTTGCAAAGACTTATGAGAAAGAGGGACCTAAATTGCCAATTGATCAAAGTTTATTTCAAAAATAGGGTCCATATACTTCCATTTAACACTTTACCAAAAAATTTCACTTTTCTTGCACCCCCCTCCTTGTTGCCATTCGAACTAGATACACACACAAATCATTGTCAAAAATTCATTACTCACATGTATTTAAATTCGATTATACCATATTAATCCTTGTTTAATCCTCTACAAATCCCACTAAGAAAACCTTACATGCACTAAGTATTTAAGAAGTTGGGATTTTGGTCAATTTCTAGTGATTTAGTGTATTAGAAAGTGTTTATGGGTGTTAGATTAGTGTTATATTAAAGTGGTTTGATTTGAAAAGTTTGTTTGGTTGGTCCTTGTGGTTCGTCCGTACGGTCAAGGCAAAGGGGAAACCATATTTGATCCTTGTTCTAGCTTTGTAAGCACTTGTTTATGTTTATTTGTTGATTAATTAGTTGGTTATTACATATATGTGATTATAGCTAGTTGATTCAAGTGCAAAATGGGTTTGAAAGTATTTTAAGTATGAACACATGTTTGATAGTTTATAGAACTTTATTAGGCTAATAAGCAAGTTGGAAAAAATAGAAATTTGACAAAAAATGATTGTTTAAATGACTTTTGTTGAACCAGAAAGTTTGACTCGATCATATCGTGTCAAGAAATTTTTTGAATCAAAATCATGCTTTTAAATATATAAAAAAGATGTTCTAATGTTCCGTTTAGTGATTATAATGGTGGGCCTTAAAACTCCTAAAATGAAGATTTATACGCGAGTCAAGTTTGAGTATTTTGGGGTAAAAAGTCAACTACAAAGTTTAACTTTTGAAAGTCAACTTGCGTATACTTTTGAATATATTTATAAACAAGTAAAATTGTTCGTAATGTTAGTTAAATTAAGTTGAAAAGCTAAGATTTTTGAATGTATAATCCTTACTTTCGCAAACATTCTACAAATGGAAACTTTGTAAGAAACATTGTAATAATTGATGAACAAGTCAAGCGAAATGTTTTGCGTCGCACTTGGAGATTCTAGTATATGATTGTGTATACGTAATAGCGATATATATATATATATATATATATATATATATATATATATATATATGCAGGTATGCAATATACGATATGTTATACTATTAGTCACGTGCCGCTATATATGTATAATATACGTCGCAGTTAGACGTGAAGTATTGCATTGTTGAAGTTGATTGATTTGGATCTTTTGCTTAAGGTGAGTTCATAGCCTCGCATTTAAATCTTTTAATTGTTTTGGAAACCCGCGAGGGGGATACATGTTTGTTTTATAAAATCAAACACATATAATTTTATTGTATGCTGGACCCGATTACGAGATTGTTTCTGCATAAGTTGCTATTGTCGAAGTCCCTTATTTCTTGAACCGTTAATTGCCTTGCGAGGTGAACGCTAATGCATTAAATAGATCTATATGGTTTGACAACCCTGTTTAGGGTATGAATCCATAGGTGAGCACCCTGTAACGGACATTTTGTATTTAGAAAATGGTAGGGATATGACAATAATTTCTTGTTTTCGGGTACTTTAACATATGAATGCCATATGTATTGTTAACGTTTGGTGTCATGAGCTTATTGCGTGAAAGAAAATAATTTTCTATACATTGCATTCGTTGCCTTATGTTCCCGAGAATAAATTTTAAGTTTAAAGATTATTGCTTATTAACTATTTTAAACTTTATGAATTTCACTCAACTTTGTTGTTGACGTTTTAAACATGTTTTATCCCAGGAAACTAAGGATGAAGGTTACGATGGCGTGGAGGTGTCGTGGATGTGATGAATTTATAGAAAGACTACTTGTGTGTTCCGGTCTTTTAAAAACAATGTCTTAAGTTGTGTTAAAAACAATATCTTTTATTTGAACAATTATCTTTTCAAATGTTGTACTAGACGGTGGTTGCGATTCTGTGGGGACCTAAACGCATTTTAACTCTGATTAATAATGGAACACATGTTTGTTAAAATGTCTCATTTAGGTCGTTTTCTATTATCTTGGTGAATGGTGCTATTTAGTAACATCCAAATTGCTAATTCCGCTGCGCAATCCAATATACGTTGGGTAGGGTGTTACATATAAGGCTTTAGGTTGATCATTTTAACAATATTTTACCAAAAGTACCACACAAACAAGGCAGCTGAATCATACATACATGGCCGTAACGACGAAATAGACATGTACAATTTGATCACATCCTCATTCGAGTTTAACCAAGGGTTGGGATCAAGAATGATATAGGGTATGAGATCTTCTAACCTTCACCAAAAGTATTAAACCAACAAGGCAGCTGAATCACGTATACATGGCCATAATGACGAAATAGACATGCATGACTCGATTATATCCTTGTTCAAGTAGAACCTAAGGTTAATTGCTAGGAAAGGGAAGTAAATTGTTGTTAAATAAAATTCCCAAAAGAAATAGATTAAGCTTGAAAAAAATAAGGTATATAGTTGCTAGCGACTTGCCCGACCACTCCATGATAAAGACTCAGAAATATATACAAACATCTAGATCATAGAAATGACAAAGACAACCTAAGTTGGCGTTCTCATAATGGTCAACTTCCCAATCATCTCAAATTATACATACTTTACAAACAAGTGGTGATATCAACCACTTTTAAACAAAACTATACATCATTGATTTTCACCACATATCAGCGAATAATCGATCCTCCAAGTAATTTATCAGTTTTAGCTTAACGAACCGACTATCAATCCTTCCTTCTCCTTTTTTGATGCATTTTCTATTTTTCTAATTTTTTTAAAAAACATAACAATACAATACGAATTTCGTTGTAATTTCACCGCCTTCATCATCATAATTCATCCGGATAATTTTTCTTTAAACACTTCATCTTCAGACATAGAACATAATTGCGAAAGTAACAAAATACACGAGCTACATACTTTTACATACCCATTGCATTGTGCAATTTCCCGACCTAACCAGAGATAGAAAATTTCACTTTAACATAGGAACTACAAAACTTTACACAAAAGCAACTAGCTACTTTGATTAAAATAGGCTTAATCTATAGGGTAGGCTAAGGTGTAAAGGTGTAACGAAATAAACATTTTGGTGTGAAAAAGACAATAATTGCTCAATAGGTTTTTCTAGGGGATCTTACTCTTATAGTGAGAGTAAACAAAGGGTTATACGGGGGTTAACTAACCAGTCTGGTTAGTTAATAACACAACACATAGGCTTTTTGGTGTATTCCTAGAAATTTACCAGTTAGACATGTTACTCCATCTAAGTCCATAATACTCGCCATTGTGGTCTCGAGTGATATACCAAGCCAAGTAATAAAGTCAACTAAATCACCGGCACACTCATAATTTTGTAGAATTTTTGGTAAACGTTTGGAAACGAAATAGGCTTAATTCTCACAATTTGTCACTAAGGGTTATAGTACGCGAGGTAATGTAACTAGTATTTTTTACAAAAGTTATGCTAAATATTTTTTTTAATTTGGCATAATTTAAGCATATCGCATATTATTTGTAAAAAGAAGGACAAGTAGGCTTTCTAATTCTCCATCCCCCACTTAAGTTATACAACCTCCTCGTTGTATAGATAAAACATTTAAAGAAAATGGGAAATAGAATTAGAATGAGGAACTCCCCTGATATTTGCTCGGGATGATTCTCCAATTTGAGTTCATGAGCAAAAGGTGTGTTGAAGAGGCATCAGAATCCCCGTATACGTTCAACACAAGTCTTTTTTAGAGTATACCATCACCAATTCGTTGATTTTGTTACAGCAAGGTCCTGCATAAAAGTTAGAAGACAAAACATGCAATTCCTATCTCTGTTTTACAATGGTTACAATGCAGAAAATAAACACACATACTGTATAGGTAGTCACTACGCCGTATCCCAAACCCAAGGATACGCCATATTGTATCCTGTAAAAACAAATGTTTTAAAGTTTGTAGGAATTTAAATGCAAAAATTAAAGACTGATAACGTCCAGACATGTCCATACGCCGTATCCATAGAGGTTCGATACGCCATATGGAATGTTTGGGAAGATAGACTTAGCAAACAATTTAAAATTTTACAAACATCAAACAATTAAAAATAGTCGGGTTGTCTCTTGGTAAGCACTTTTCTTTTAGCCAGTCTTTAAGTTAGACGTTTTCCTTATCTTTAGCTTCATTTATTATCAAAAATCTCTCACTTTTACTTTTGATTCGGACGTGGTGCTTGGATTTGTACCTCATTGTATGGTGTTGAACTTACTGCCAGTCTTGATTCTATCATTCACAAATAAGTCAAAAGCCATCACATCATAATATACATAAGTAAATATCAACCTGTTTTAAGTAAGATACATCATGACATGAATGAATAAATGTACAAAAGATAAAAACAAAAAGATAAGGAGTAAAGGGATCATGGGTCTAACTTCTACTCGTCCTATTGGGCTGTGGAGGTGTTGGCATCATCGGTACTACGCCTGGTGCATCTCTGATAGGGAAACCAAGAGCTACCTACGAGAGTACTGTTGAAGGCCTGGTAGGTGCGACCACTAGTATCCATTAGCTGAGTCATGCAAATGACCATTCGGGTAGCCAACCTACTCTGATCAGTGATCATGACTCCTAATTGCGAGTCTTCGGACTCGTCAAACCCGCAACCATTTCTTTGACATTTCTGGAAAAAACCTAGAGATGAAAGAAGTAAGAGCCCCCTCTTGCCGCAAAATAGTAAATTAGGTTCAGTTGGAAAAACAGCTATAAATGACCACTACGAACGAAGGATGCAAGTCCTCTCAACAAACTCCATATCTGCAGAAAAAATGCCACTATTCTAAATTCAATATAGTAAGGCGAGTTCTGTAATTCATTTCTCTTTTCTGAATAGTTGGTTGTGTTGGATGATTGATGGGTAGGTCTTAAATTTAGGTTGTTTTTCAAAATATGCACAAATCCTTTTAGGTTAGGTGATGTAAGCTTCATTTACAGTTTTTTGGCTTTTTTCGAGCTTCAAAAAGGCTTGAATTATTGTTTATCCGTTCATGTTTTCTATAAATAAGGAAAGAAAGTGAGTGAAGGAGTGACTATCGGGGATAGGCGCGACTAAACAGACTCACCAAGAGGTTCTTTCTCTCACGTCATTTCGCCCGCCCGTTTCGGTGTACCTTTTGAAATTGCACACCTCTGTGATTGTGCTTTTAGGGGTTTCTTGCTTGATTTTCTCTGGGGTCACGGTTCCAAGCTCTGAAGTGCAGCCCCAAAAAGCGTAACTCAGAGCATTTGAACTAGGGAAGTGACCCGCTTAGAAAATGCTTAATCGTATTAAGTAAACAGTAGTAAGAAGCCTGAGACCGAAGCTTATGTGATCAATGAACCTATCTACTAGGTAGCTCCAAGAAAACACCGTATGGTGTCTTAGGAGCTGCAAGCCAAGATAGACAAGACGGCATTGATTGAACAAAGCATCACGAGTCCCTGATGAATATCTTTATAATACTCTATTCCTTGGGATTGACTAAAGTGCCATTACCCCAGCTCCCCGAGGGGGAGCGAAAGAACATAAAAGGAGGAGCGCTGCTCGGGGAGTGTTGGCAAAGCCAACTTCTTGGGTTTCGGGCGGAGAAAAAAATTTTTTAATTTCCATATCGTCGATGATTGAGAAACCTAAAATAATAGAAAAATTCCCAACGAAAATAGGCATGTCAATCAAAGTCCCTGCTAGTTTCTTCCCTTCACGATCACCTTTGTCCTTAATTATAGAATTATAAAAGCGTTTGGTCATCATATTAATGGACAAGGTAAGGAGGAGGTCAGCATTAACATGTTTATACCCAATCATACAAGAAAACTTCATTTTGTAACAACTTTTGAAAGTAGGCTCATTGACAATAATACTTTCATCAAGGGTTGGCTCAAAGTTATTATCTTGATCCATCCTAGGTTCTAGAGGCACATCCAAATCATTTAATTTAATATAATTACCATAGTTTGGGTCAAATGATTCATTAATAGCCTCTCCTATAACCTCAGATTTGGAATCAAGATTCATTCCTTCTTTAGCCTCTCATATAAGTTGGTTTAATACTTTTGAAAACAATTTTATCTTCCCCAACCCTTAGAGTAAATTTTCTTTTGAAAACATCTATCTTGGCATGGGCGGTAGACAAGAATGGTCGTCCGAGGATCAAAGGGACACCGTCATCCTCGGGTATGTCCAAGATAATAAAGTCTATGGGGAAGATAAATTTACCAATTCTAACTAATACACATTGCTGTTTTATTGTTCTGTCAGCTAGTTCAATTAGTTAAACTAGTTTGGGCTAAATCTTACTAGGCCAAGGTGGGTGTTAGGTAGAGAAAGGATAACACTACCTGGCGCCTAGGCAACCAGGGCTTTATTAAAAAAACATTAGATTAAAACCAGGTAAAGTAAAGCTCCATGGGGGTCTTTTTTTCTGAGGCAAGGTGCGATCATAGGTTTCCAGAATCTTTACTTCACATGCCTCCTTCCAATCATCATAGTAGTAACCATGTAGTCGCCTAGGAAAGGGAACTGTTTTAGAAAATAGGTTACTAACCATTTCTGATTCAGGGGTAGATACGGCGTATGGGTAAGCCAATACGCTGTATAGAGGTTGCAAGGAGATACGGCGTATGGACTAAGCCAATACGCCGTATAGGAAATTAAATTGATAAGATTTTTAAAAGGGGTCTATATGCCGTATCCAAGCTAATGGATACATCGTATAGGTTTCAAAATATAGGGGTAAAAATTCATGATACACCGTATCCATTAGGGATGAATACGCCGTATCGTGGTTCAGTAAAAAAAATGAAATGGGTTTCCTCATTTCCACCCATTTGCCCTAAACCAATTGACTTCATGTTTTATCATTCTAGTAATACTTTTTAACATTAGGGGATGGATGCGGTTTCATGGCATAAATACTAAGTTGAAACCCTAACCCTAAGTCCAATCGAAAAAGGAAAAAGGAAGTCGAGAAACGTTTTACCTGATGATTGAGTAAATTAATGTCTGATCTAAAAGCGAGTGGTGATGGATTTTGATTTGCCTTGGTGAATTTTATGAATTTTTAGGAGTAAAAGTGTGTACCGTAAAAACATATCCGGCGTATGAACTGGGTTTATATACCCAAACTCGATACGCCGTATTAGGTTTTGACCAATACGTCGTATTGGGTAAAATAGTTGACTAAGTCAACTCTGGTTAAAAATCGTTGATACGGCGTATAGGTGTCTAGCCAATACGCCGTATTCATTTTTGGAGACCAAATTTCTTAAGTTTATTAATGTGAAGACAGATGTACCTTGGCCTCCGCAATCATTTCGCGTAAACACCATCCTTATAAAACCGCTTTGGGTCGAACGGGATGCCAATCGGCACATATAAATTCTTGATGAGATTTAATGGCATCCAGTCGTTAAGACAATTCTAGGTCACTATTTTAACATTTAATTCCATGATAAGACTTTTAGCATTGAAAATTTTACTAATTTTATAGTGACTTGTTTTCAAAAGCTTATTTGACCCTTGGGTTTCGGTGTTTATTACATTACCCCCCAAAGACCGTATTATATCGAGTTCATCATCATCATTGTCCTTATCCGACTTTAAATCACTCGGATAAGTTACGTTAAGAGGAAATAAATTAAAGCATAGAATGTTTGGTTCCTCTTTATCACATTCGGACAATGATGTTTCATTTTTCAAATATAATTTATCGATATGATGATGACTTATAGTAGGTTCAGTTAAGGAATCTAATTTAGATGTTAGGTCTTCATTGTAAACAATGGCTGGAAATTCTCTCTCAAAATCATTAAAGTGGTCTAAATCAACAAAATAACTAACTGTAGGCTCGGGTGATGGAAACAAAGGAATAAAGACTTTATCATTGTCATTTTCCGAATCCGTTTTCAAATTATCGACATAAATTATTTTATAGGAAAATGAATTATTGTCAAAAATTACCATGTAATCTTCATCGTCAAATTCGTCAAATGATATTCTAAAGTTAATTTTGTTTTCGTTAAGAGGACTTAGCGTGGGTTTACACGAGGGTTTTGTATCAGACGTTAATGTATCATCAAAGGCTATAGCTAGGAATTTAGTTTCAAAGTTTGTGAATCAATCATCTTCATCTTTACAATATTCCATCTTACCGTATGTGGCAGTTTGCCAATTAAACGTTCAACCATGCCTTTGGGATTTTCCCTCTTCAAGTCTGATGTATTCTTCCATAGTGATGTTTAGATCATCCATGATAAACCTAAGCTGGAAATCACAGACAAGGAACCGAACTACAAAGCAGAGTACTTTAAAAATAATTAAATAATGCAGAAATGTAAACACACAATTAAATAAATACAAACAGATTTTATGCTAATTAAATTATTCTAAGCTAAACTAGTTAAGAGTTAAAAACACTAATAAGAATAAAGATTAAACTTCTTCACTCCCCGACAACGGTGCTAAAAACTTGATGTGCTCTCGTGTAGGTTATATTTATTGATTACCAAGTTTAAATTTATATTTAGCCGACTTATCCTAAAACAACACTTTAACGGGCAGTGTACCCGATCAAATGGAGTTTCTTGGTAAGTAGGGTGTCGAACACTAACAGCGAGGTCATTAATCTTATATTCTATCAGTATTTTAGTTAATCCAATTAGACTAGTTAATTCTAATTACTTGTTAAACCTATGCTAAACCTAGTTCTAATGATAAAAAGGAGGGGGGTTTTAGCCTGAGAGACTGCCACATGTTTTATGGTGACAATAATCAATTCAATACACAATAAGCATGCAAGAAGAAAATAAAAAGATAAAAGAACGGTACAAGCCAAATGATAGAAAACTATATTAGCCATATTAAATCCGATTAAATGTTGGTTCATTTGTTTAGTGCAATGACTGCTTATCTCGCGGCGGCATATCATTCTTAAGACTTAGGTGGGACATCATCCTAAGACCTAGACACGTTGAGTCTTGTCACAATTAACGCATCCGCATTAAGCATACTTTAGTTTAATTATAATATATCTTGGGGATTAAAGCAATGGTGATCTTGTTAAACCCTAGCCCATCGGGACTTTGCCCACTTACTGCTTGATGGTATTTTATATACTGGTAGTTTACTGTTTAAGTCTTTACCAATGATTAAAAATGTACTTGTTGATCCAAGGGTCACCTGCCAGGCCAACTAAGCTCACTAATCTAAAGGCAAAGATAGAACATTATTTATGATTCTATTGGTCCAGATATATAAAACACAATATGGAGAGCTATCCTACTATCTAGATTACTTGGTCAGTCTCACTAGACCTAGTTGAATGATATGTCGCATATTCAAGCACATAAAAACAAACCAAATATTAAATCTTCATTAGGACGGCTAATAACCAAGGGTATTAGCCCATAACCATCGTAATTATACAAGCATGATCAAATAACCAAGGTAAACTAAACATTTAACCGAACGATACCAAAAATTAAATGATTACAAGAGTATAGGAATTACATGGTGTCTTCTATGGAATCGTGATCGATGCTTGACCTTTGGTTGCTCTTCTTTTCTTTAGAAAATCATCTTTTGTGTGTATGGTATAAAGAATATGATTTTGCACACTGAAAACTTGTTTTTGAGTCTTCTATTTATAATCTCTGAAAAAGGCTGGATACGCCGTATTGGGCTAGGCCAATACGGCGTTTTTATTGGGGTGTATCGCCTTGGGATAGTGGCGCAAAGTTTTATGATCAGCACTAATATCATTCCGAAATAATAATATCTTCGTATCTCTGAAATAGTTATCTTCCATTTGGGGATACGGCTATCGGAAGGTGGATAGGCCGTATTGGGAATTGTATATACAGTTTTCTTGTGAAGACTTGGCGCTGTATTACGCAGCATCTCTTTTCCTGGATGACGACGTTTTTGGTCAGAATGAGTATCTTTCAAATTTCTTTGTTTTAGCTCCAAAATATGCGCCTTTTAGCATGTCTTCACAAATCACTCCTCACATACTACAAAAAACACTTTTAAACAATTAAGTACACATTCTTGCAATAATTATACAAAAGTGGTTAGTTTATTCAGGATAAATAATGGTACAAATGTGACGTTATTTGATGTCATCAAATATCCCCCCATTTGAATCCTACTTGTCATCAAGTAGACTCTAGATTATATTGAAAATTTTCCCAACCGAATTCAAAGATTTTTCCGTTTAAGCACTTCTTTCGTTTTAATCACCTGTACAAGACCAAGACCAAGGCAATATTTAAAATTTCATAGTTTTCGGTGATACCGTTATTCGTTTCGTTACTTACGTAAATCGTGATTTATTTAAAATATGAGCATATACATAAAGGACTTGGAAATTAAATCAAACATGAAGCACTAGTATCCTAGAATGTTGGAGACCATTTTGGTCCCCCCCCCCCTCCCCTTGCTCACGTCCAAACAAGCACCCCTTATGAACCTTGGATGCCAAAATTTTTTCAAAAACAATAATGGCAAGATTTCAACTAGCTATATGTCCTGTGCAAATTGTGATTTGGAAGATCATTTTGGGGTTCCCATCTCCCCC
The DNA here is from genome assembly GCA_026074375.1 of Tanacetum coccineum. Taxonomy (NCBI): domain Eukaryota; kingdom Viridiplantae; phylum Streptophyta; class Magnoliopsida; order Asterales; family Asteraceae; genus Tanacetum; species Tanacetum coccineum. The sequence goes on along the minus strand of BQNB010056154.1, from coordinate 21,991 downwards.
TTTGTCCTATACAACGGTCAACACACACATACACATCTTTAATGTGTGAAGCAATTGTGCATATATCCATCTTACATCTTATTTTCTCATTCATATCTCACACACTTAACATTTGAGTTTTTCTTTTGCTCTCTTGTTCTTCCTAACCCACGAAACACACACACACACATATATAAATCCATAAACTTTTCATTTTTAATCAAAAACTTTTGAAGATTTGTTGAAGGTTTGATCATTTGTATCATTCGGGTATTAGTTAAACAACATTTGGGTTGTGTTAGTCTTGTTCATCTTCCTAAAACCTTCAAACTTTGTAAGTCTTCAAATCTTTTAATAACTTGTACTTTCATAATCATCTTGATGCATACATACTAGTTATACAACTTATTTTGTAAAAACAAAGATTTTAAAACTACATAAACCTTAAAAGGTTATGCATATGGCTCGAAAATAATAAAAGAAAATATAAGGAAAGTATAGTTTTGTGATCGTGGTTATTTTTGTATAATAAAAATGTTAGTTTATAGCTTATTGTATTCGGCTTATGTAAATAAGCTTTTGGAAAAGCTTATTTTGATTTTATTGAGATTAATGGGCTTATGTATGGTTCGGCCCAACTAGGAAAGGAAGGAGAAGTGTTTGGTTAGCTTATTTTGTTTCGGCTTATATTTATTAGCTTATTTTCAAGCTTATTTTGAAAGGACAATGGTAAACTTATTTAGCTTAATAAATAAGCCCGAATATGGCTTGCTTGGGCTTTTAGCCACGTCCCTGGTATGTGCCTAAATACACATACCTTTGACCTTTAAAAAAACGACTAGAATATTGGACAAAAAAACGTACAAAAAATACATTGTATGTGTATGTTTTCATTTTATTGTGCAGGAAATAGATATCCGACAAAAGGATGAAAAACGAAGCCAAAAACGACAAAACCGAGCACGAAACAGAAAAAGCGTGAAAAAGACAAAGTCAAAAGTCAAAGCCAACCAGTCAAAAGTCAAAGTCAACAAAAGTTAAGTCAAAGACGATGCCGGACGTCGAGAAATTACTTAATGGGCCAACTCGGCACCCACATCTATTGGGTCGGGTCAACCCAATATGTATTATATACAATATATAAGCCCAAAGTCTAAATAAAAGTCCTAAAATCCTTTTAAATCCAAATGGCCCAAACTGCTAAACCTAGGCCCAACTCCCTTTAACCCCATTAACCCATTTTGCCCTTAACCCATTAACACTGTTAGTCCTTTAAGGACTGTGAGTGAAATAAAACCATACAACCTCAAGGACTAAAATTGCCAACTTTCCCCAAACTTATTACACCACAAGGACTGTGGTTGCAACATGACTTATTAAAATTAGGGGCCATTTCTGTCAACTCCCATAAATCTTTAAACACAGTTAAACCTAAAACCCTTTCCCGCCAAATCCCCTGTTCACCTTCCCCTCACCTCGACTACTATGCCATGTTGGCAATCCCTTAATACTTCATTGGTTGAAGGAAAATAACAAACGAATCAAGGGTTTTGATGACAAGGCTTGGAGAACACTCAATTTTGATGGCCAAGATTGATTTTGGCTTCTACTCACACAACAAACACAATAGTTGAAGCACTCTCAGAAGAAACACAAGAAGAAGCTCAAGACTAGAACTTTTAGTATAAATAGGCTAGTGTAGCTTATTTACTTTTTTGTCGAATTTTGTTTAAGTCAAGGCTTGTAAGAACAAAATTTGTCCACTTTTAATACTGTCATTTTAATTACCTGTCATTTAAATTATTGTAATTTTTAAGTTAATGAAATTTCAAGTTTTCCTTTAATTATTGTCATTTAAATACTGTTTGTTAAGCTCTTGTATATGCTTTTGAACCATTGAAAGCTTATATAAAAACTTGTTTTAATATTTGTCTTAAAAATCTAAAAAAAATCACAAAAAAAATCCACTCTCAAAGTACCTCAGCTGAATTGGAAGAAAAGCTAGCAAGGGAAGAGCTTTTAAGACCTCACTAGCTTGTCTTAGACAAGCTAGAGCTTGTAGATTGGTTTATTTGCCATGTTTTGAGCAAGGGCCTTGGTAAGTTTCTCTTTTTCAATTTTAGCTTATTACTGTTCATCTGCTTATTTGTTGCTTATTTATGCATTTTCTTGCTTATTTATGTTCTTTATGCTTAATTGTCTTAGTTTATTGCTTATATATCTTGTAGTTAAATTTTTACTTGAATTTGTCCTTTATTGCCTTTAAACTACTTATAGTTTATGTGCTTATTTTAGTGCTTATTTTTGTTTGCTTATTTTTGTTTGGAGTCAGCTTGTTTGTGCTTAATATTTTTTGTTTGCATTCTGGTTTCAAATTTCTTAGCTTAAATCACCTAAAATCAGCTTAAAATTTGGTTTTTCAAAATTAAAGGGGTGTTTGGGTTAAGCCCTCAAAGTAGGTCAAAACTGTGTTAAAAACCATTTGGGTCACTAGTCAACTTTAACAAGCCCTTCTTAAGTGTTTTAATCTGTTTTTAAAGGTTTTAAGGTTTGAAAGTTGTTTTTTGAATTTTTTTAAGTGGTGTTGAAATCTGTGGGGACAGAACATGTTTGGTATTGCTTATTTGATTTAGCAGTTAAAACCATATTGTAAGTGTGTTTTTGAGTTGCTTTTAAGTGTCAAATGCAGTAGGTTATGTTTAGTTTAGGTAAACTTTTGTCATTTAAGTTTTGAGTTTAAACTGTCAAAGGTATCAAGCAATTTTTTTTAGTCTTAAGAGTCCATTTTTATTTTCAAATTTCAGATAGTTAAAATTGTTTTTAGGAGTTGAATTTTTGAGCATAAGCTCATTAGGTGCTAATTTCAATCTGTTTTAGCTTACTTTATAGTTTAAGTCTTATTTACTAGCTTATCTTGTAGGCTGACTATAGCTAGTGTCCTTTGAAAGAAAACCAAATCAGCATGTACTGTGTGAGCAACCCTTTTTAGTTAGCTTTTTCTTAGCTTGTTGGAGTTTCAAACTTTTTTCTAATTGGTGTTTTAGATAGCCTATAAGATAAGCTTTAAGCTCATATAGCCCTCATGGCCATAAGGTTCCATCCTGGTGCTTAAAAATAAGCCCAAAAAGTTTTCCCTAGGCTGTTTGGTATGCATTTGTGGCTTATAGCTTATCTGCCCTTTTTGTGCTTATTTGTCTAATTTATTTGCTTATTTTTGTTTAGATAAGCTTATTACGTGTAGGTGTCCATCTGTTTTAGCTTATCTTTGTTTTTCACTAGCTTATTTGTCCTAAAAATAGCCAACAGTTTAGTCATTAGGTCCTTAGTGTAAAAGTAGCCAAAACTGTTTTATTTGTTTATTTTCTAGCTTATTTTTAAGACATACAAAAAGTCACTTTTTTTAAATTTGCTTATTTTTACTTGTTTTACAAATTTTCAAAAAGAAATAAAAAAAATATATTTTCAAAAAGAGAGGCCACAAGGATTTGACCTTGTGACCTCCCTTTTAACACCCACACGTCCCACACCAAACACACACTAACCATTAGCACTAGATAGGGCCATCTGGTTTTCCTTGCACAATCAATTCTTTTAACCCTTTTTAAGCCCAAAAAGCCATTAAGCCTGTTTTGCTTATTTTTGCTTATTCCAAAAAGCACTTTTCACCATTTTAATTTTCTTAGATCCAGCACTCTTTAAACTACATTTCAGTAATTTTTCAGATTTTTCCCATTATGTTTAGTATTTTTAATTATTTTTTCTTTGTAAAACTGTTTTTAATTCATTAAAAATTATTAAAAAAAATATTATTCTTTTTTTCAAAATTTTCTTTTATCATTTAGCACCTAGGAAAATTAGAATTGCTTTCGAATGGTTAAAATTTTAAAATTTTGTTTTTTAAAAAACGGGTTTTCGATCCCGTTCTCGTTTTCTTCGTTTTTTAACTTTAAAAGGTCTCGTTTTAGGATTTTCTTTAATTTTTCTTATAATTTAGTCATTTAGGATTAGGAAAACTTAAAAAATCATTTTAGGGTTTAAATTTGTGATAATTTAGTTTTTTTTAATCGCGTTTTTAGGATTCCCGTTATCGTTTTAGGTTTAAATCATTTATTACTTTCGTTTTAGGGTTTTATTTACTTGTCTTTGATTATTAATTGTAGAATTAGGAATCCAAATCAAAAATCATTAACTCATTCAAATTACGCGATCACGAACGTAACTGAATTTTCATTCACGCCTCGTTGGGACTACGACCCGGGTAGCTTTTTAGTTTTTTTGCTTTGGTTAAAAGCAAATAAATCTTTCAAAAGCCTCTTGGATTCTCATTATTGATTTTGATAATTATTATTATATATATTTATATTTATTATATTTATATATACTAAAAAGGACGAGTCAATTTTTGGCGTCGTTGCCGGGGAGGTCGTGAGACGATTATCGTGTTTCGTTTGAAGATTAGTTTTTGAAGACCCTTCCTCGTGAAGTTATCATTTTCCGTTTGTGAATATTTTCTTATTATTAAAAATTAAACAATACCAACAATACTTATCCTAAAGTATTGAAAGTACCAAAAAAATTGAAAAAAACCAACAAAACAAATCGTGTTGTTAATCGTTATAATCGGCTCACCTTTGAATTACAAACTATAAGGAGGGTATAAGGCGGGCTTGATCCAAGGAACATCGCCCAAAAAGGAAGAACGCTTTTAAATCGCTTCGGCGTGCTAATTCCTTCCGCTCTCTTGTACGTAGTTTAAAGAGCTACCGTGGACTTTTAACATCCGGTTACCAAAAATATTGTGTTGTTCTTGTTTTTAGTGCATGCGCACTCGCTTTTCTTCGAATCTAGTTGGTGAATTTTCTCGTAACCGTAGACGTTCAAAGCAACCTTTTAATCTCGAAGAACCTCTTGAAAATCAAGCTCCTCTCGTAGTTACGATGGCCGATCAACGTACTATGGCAGAATTGCTCCGTGTACCCACCGAGGGTTATGTGGAGGCAATCGTGGTTCCACCAATTCTTGCTGAGCATTTCGAGCTCAAGCATAGTCTCATTAATATGATAAATTCGGACCAATTCTTCGAACTTGAGAAAGACAATCCTCATGACCACATCCGTTGGTTTAATAAAATAACTTCCACAATCAAATACAAGGATATGCCAAACTCGGCGATTAAGCTTATGCTTTTTCCTTTCTCTTTTGCGGGGGCAGCCCGTCGTTGGCTCGAAAAAGAACCCCCTCGTTCTATTCTCACTTGGGAAGATCTTGTTTCCAGAAAATTCATCAATGGAATTCTTTTTCTCCATCAAGATCGCATAATTATACGAAATGAAATTTCCAACTCTTGAACAACGTTTTGGTGAATCGTTAATGAGGCATGGGATCGTTACAAAGATCTCCTTTGTGCATGCCTAATTTGGTTTTACCGATGCATATCTTGGATACCTTCTATATTGCCTTTAACCCAACGACAAGATTCTTTGAATTCTGCCGACGTGGAAATGCTTTTGGAAAGAAAGTACTCAAGAATGTGTGACAATTATCGACATTAATCTAAAGTCGCAATTCACCGTAAAAATCGAATTTTTTCAAGTGGAAATCAAGTGATGTTATTTATTCTTCTTTCTCGAGATAGCCAAATTATTATGTAGTAAATCAGCAAACTAGTGCTGTGAATACGCCATATGACGCTATTCTCAAACAATTTCAAGCAACCCCACCTCCAGCTTCTGTAAAAGCCGTTGAGGAAATTTGTGTTACTTGCGGTGGTGCTCATCCATATTATCAGTGTGTAGGTTCCCGATTAACACTTCATAACACGATTCAATCAAGAAACTAGAAAAGAGAAGATTGTTTAGAGAGAGAGATAAGAGAGAGAGATGAGAGAAAATAGATATTAGATTTTTTGATAAATTGGAGTTTTATTGAGAATAGTATATTTTTCAAAAGGAAATTATCTATTGATAGTTCCACTGCGCATTTTAATGTGACGCGCGGGATATTTAAATACGGACTTTCGGGCTGCTTGGTTTTGCTTAGGATTAAACCGAAACCATATACAATATTAGATCAAACTATCGAAGCCAGTTCCGTTTTTATTCTATTTAAACATTAACTAATTAAAGACAGAAGCTCCATCGTAGTGTGACGAGCTTCTTGTTCGACTCAATATTTGTGGCTAACATTCCCACGAAGTGAGGTCTTGAAACATATGGGAACGAGCTTCCTTTATTGACTCATAAATTGAGGCTAACAATCTCCCCAAGTGAGTTCATTGATGACAACTACCTTCATGAGATCAGTGAGATTGCTTTTGTCGTTTAAGCTCGGCAGTGTTCTTGTCTTTGGCTTAGTTGCCTTGTTATTTCTCACACACAACTAAAATACTTACTACAATTTGTTGTAATGCTTGTTCTTCTGCTTTGTTAGTGATTGATAAGCATTCTTTCGATATTGTGTCTTTGTCCAACTTGCTAATACTATTGCATGATCTTGAACTTTTTAAATCAGAGTTTGTTTTTTTTTTTTTACGGAAGTTTTGTCTTTAATTTGAGCTTTTCTAGATAGTATGTCTTCGTAGATTGAGCATTTGAATTGGATTGAGGTTGCCGTTACCACCGTTTGACCTGCAGGTTTACGTTAGTGATAAGGAAATTTGATTTGATAAATCATTGACGTGTCATTCGTTAAAGTGTTTTTGTAACACATACCGAGTCGTGTCCATGTTTTTTTTTCAAAATTCATCATCCGTCAATTCATTTACTGGACAAATCATATATCCAGTTTGTCACAAGTTTGTTTCTTAATGAATATCGTAAGAACTGCCTACAAGAGCTTGTTTGAGGATGGCTACAAGCCGGATTGCCATCTTCATTATGAAATTAATAAGTATCACTCAGAAGTTCTGGCAGATATCACAATTGATATTGCGTTAGGTCTCTTGATTACAGCTTATGAACATGATGATGTTCAAATAAGTGTTTGAAATGGAATGTGTCCTAACGAGATTTTGATTGATCTCTTGGCTCTAGACTCGATTAGTGCATTTTGGTTTTTAAGTACTCAGTAGGCTGGAAGCTGTTTGCCAACTATTCAATATCTAACAAATCTCGGAGGTTGAGATGTCATAGTTAACGTGTGGATATCTCCGTGTCAAATGGAGACAAGTTTCTGTTGAGAGAAACCGATATGGCTGGGGGTAAAAAGGTTTGTCATTGCATCATGGGTCCATGATGTCGGTTTCAATGTCAGAATTAAACTTGTGATTTGAAGCATATGTATCGACCGGTTTTTGCCTTAAGTTGTGTGGAGGGCTTCTTTCTTTAGACCCTTTATCCATACATTTCTTTTTCATTCTTCAACGCCTTCAATGCTTACCAGGACGTCATTACTAACACCTTGTTGTGATTGTTCCAGTGTTAGCTCAATCTTAGTCAGCATTATTCCCATATACATTCATCTCCAATCATACCTAAGGACTGCTATTTCTAACTTTGGATTATCCTTGGGTAGATCCTCTGGTTCTGGTTGGATCATAGGATTGATTCCTAACCTAACCACCTTATGACTTCAGAATCGTCGTGAAATTAAGATGTTGTTGGGTATAAGATCGAACCATAAAACCTTTTCTTCAGCACATTGAGTCGAATAGATCATATTTTATTACCTTTTTCTCCCCTTATTTTAATAATAAACATTGTTTTGGAATTACTTGTGATTAAAATATGTCTTGATAATTCTTTGGAGAAAATTATGGTCAGCTATGAATGTTTGGAACATTTTGATAATGTTTTTGAATACATAAGAATTGGCGTTGTTGATTGTATCCAAGAACATTAACTTTGTTTTTTGATAAACTCCCCCGCAAAAAATAGGACCAATTAGAATTGTTGACTTTTGAAAGATTGTGAGGGATGGAGTGTTGAACAAACAATTTGTAAGTTTTGATTTGTTTTCGAGAAATTCTTGTAAATTGTGTTCAACTTTTTGAAAAACCATTATGGTTAGGGAAGACTTCTCCTTACAGCTTCTCTTCTACGCTAAGGGAACTAATTTAATTCTATTAACCTAAACTAAAAAAAAACATCTTCTACTTAGATCACTCATAAGGCACTGAAACATACACTATCCTTTTTCTTGAGCGAAAGATATTGAATGTCTTGTATGAACAGCTCAAGACCGAGAAACATTAATTTTCTCGTTGTGAGGATAAGTTATAAACCTTCCTTTATTTGAAGTCTGGGTTATGTACTGACATTTGCACATAAGCCATCTAGAAAATTAGAAATGACATGTTTTGAAACTAAAAAAATTTGAAAACTCTCGCTCGAACTTCTTTTACAACCCGTGTCAAGTTAATCTGGACATTTTTAGCACGTAAATGTGATCGATTCCATGAGACATGGTCGAGAAGTAATCTTGTTGTAAACTTTTCTGTTTTTCTGATTTTGTATTTCTTTTTGAAGTTTTTATTTTTGTATTTTGCTTTTCTCAATATTATGTACATGGTGATGTTTTGATGATGATATCAAGCTAGACTCATTTGTCAGAACTCCAGTTCGCTGGAGTCAAACATCTAATACCAATCTTCTGACAAGATACTTAACCGATCCTCAGGAAGGGCTTCGTTAAAAATGTCAGCTAATTGGTATTCACGTTCTGGACAAAATATAATTTCAATTATACCATTTTCAAACATGTTCCTTTTTGAAATGATACGAGTGGTATGGATGTGCTTTGTCCGTGAAATGTTGTACGGGGTTGCTATGATATGGGCCTATGGCTGACTGAGAGTCGCAATACAACGGTTTATTGTGTTGTAGTTGAAGCCATAATCTTGAAGTTGTGTCCTCACACTTACTTGGAGACACAACTTGCAGATAACGCCACGTACTCTGCCTCAGTTGAAGATATTACAGTGCAATTTTTTTCTTTGACATCAGCTGTACAAGTTATCACAAGAAACGGTATCCCTCCAGAAGTGTTTTTCCATATCAATGCATCCGGCATGATCAGCGTCTAAAAATGTTGTTAGTTAAACAGCTAGAATCCTTTAGATCCGAGAGTCTCTGTTAATGGTCCCTTTGGTATTTAAGATTCTTTTAACCTCCTTGGGTTGCTTTTTGAGTTGTCGTGCTTGATAACGTGCAGAATAGCATACTGCTTGCACTAAGTGGGTCTACTAGATGTCAAGTACATTGAGTGACCAAATAATTTTACTACGATATCAGATTGGTCTACGGGTTCTCTACTCATATCTAACATTCTAGTGTGGGTTTAGTAGCCATGTTTTGTAACCAAGGCTTCAAGTGACAAGTTGTCCATATTATGCTTTTTCAGAATTTCTAAAGCTACTTGGCTGATGATAAAAATTACCTTTTGGGGACTGTCGATCTGAATTTCTTAGTCCTAAAAAGAATTTCATCTCCCATTAAGACATTTCAATCTACTGTGCATTAATTTTCAAATCTCTTTTTAATATTTAGGGTTGTTGACACCAAAAAATTATGTCATCAACGTTAAATCTGCACAAGTAGAATATCCCCCCATATTTTATCTTGAATAAGTTGGGTAATTGTACCTTTAGGTAAAGCCTTTGGACATCAGGAAGTTTTGATTGTTTATCGTTCCGGCTCTTGGAGCTTGCATTTTTAATCCATACAAAGCTTTCCTTAGAAGGTAGATTGTTTGGATGATCTGGATAACGACCCTTCGGATTCTGAGCAACGTAAACCTTTTCCTTCAGTGGACATTAAGAATGCCGTTTTCACATCATATGTTGAATTGGAAAAATACTTATGTGCTGCGTGGGACAACAAAATTCCGAACTGTTTCCAAGCGAGCAAATGGAGCAAATGATTCTTCAATCAATACCCTCTTCCTGAGAATAACCTTTAGCTACAAGTCGTGCTTTGTTGCGAATTTACAGTTCTGATCTTCATCTTTTGTACTTCCATAAAAAACACTTTAGCTAATAACCATCTTGCCAAATGGTTTGTCGTCGTGTTCCCAGACATGTTTTTCTGTCGAACTGATGATGTCATCTGATTGCTTCGGTCATGCATGATCAGCCTTTGCCTCCTTATAGTTCTTCGGTTCAACAATACTCACTGTGATGCGCGAACAGACACAAATTTCAGGATCTTGTGGAAGCTGTAGTCTTGTATGAAATGCATGGTTAGGATTTCCCGAATTGTTCTAATGTGTGTTCTCTGGTCCATCGGTAATCATGACTTTGTGGTTGATATGAAATGCACATCTGGTGTATCAATGTTGAGTGAAGGAAAAGACTCGCCAATTTCTTGTACTGTGTACAAAAAGGGATTGATAAATTCAGCTTCTAAATGATGCATTCGGTGCTTGATCATTGTTGTTTTCCTCAGCGAGAAAGAGTGTTGGTTTGTATTATTCTTCAAGTAAAGGGACTGAAGAGACATTCTAACCCTTGTTGTGACGAATTCTATTTTTATGCTGTAGGAACAACATTTTGTCATGGGGCACGGGGTTAGAGTTGTCATAATCTGACGCCTTTTTGTCAATGAGGAACGAGGTCTGAAGAGAGAGGACAATCTTCTTGTGTTGTGGTGCGAGGTCTTGAACTGTTATGATCGGACATCATGTCCTTTAATTTCGTCAAACTTGATATTAATGGACTCAACTATTAAGCGTGTTCTCTTGTGTAACACCGATTATCCCTTCGGACTGAATAGAATATCCACCATGACACATGGATCCCCTTGTTCTTTCTTCTTATCCTGATTTTCCCATCTCTAGTTATGTAACAATGCAACCAAGCTGTGAGATGTTTTTATGAAGATTTCCTATCACTGATGATGTGATATGCCGTATTTCCATGAGTGATATAATGATTGATTGTTCTGAGTATAGCATGCGGTTGCAAATGCATTGAGCCCAAAATGATAAATGGAAGCTTAGAAGTGAAGCATCGTCATGAGCAGCATCAACTAGATGTACGATTCCGTCTTTCGGAAAACGACGTTCTGTTCAGGTGTTCGAGGTGTTCATGTTTGGTGTTCAATTCCTTCTTCTTTAAATTATGCATGGAGTGTCTTGTTCAAGAATTATCGTTGCTCTGTCAGTACGGACAGTAATACTTGAGCTGAAGATTAAGTTGAATTCAACGTGGAGAAAGTACTTTGAGAACTTCTGGTGTTTCATACTTGGATCGATAGACAAAGTGTCAAAGTGTATTTGAAAATAGCTCATTCAACAAATCTCCAGAATATACTTCTTCCCATTTATTCTGCTGGCATAACTCGCATTGGACAACACAAGTCCATGTGAAGCAAATTTTTGCCTTCCTTTGGAACATAGGAACTGCTTTTGTCTGGAATGAATTCTTTTGCTTTACTGATTTTCACAAGGACGAACAAAGTTGTATCGTTGACATATTTCAACTTAGGTAAGCCCATTCCACAACTTCTTTCTTTGGAGAGTAAGGTGATGTAATCTGAAGTTCAGATGAGAAAGCCTTCGAGCCATAACATGCTTGACGTTGGTGTAGCTTTGGACCATGAAACCAGTTTGAGTTGTTGTAGTTGTTTCTTGAAGAGTTATTGTGTGAGATCAGTCCTACGATTACCTGTTAGTAAATCTTTCCTAAAGATCTCTCACAAAAACAAGTAGATTTCCTGAAAAGCATTCTCCAAATCAGCATCACACGAATTGTACCAATACCGAGGTAAAGATTGTGATTGTGGGCCTATCGACATAATAACCCGTTTGATCGTCCCATTTCCTTGAATCAGATCTCCCATAAACCAAGTATTGGAGCAAACTGTTGTTTCCAAAACGAACTGTACACCGGAATTTTCTCCCAAATGTACACAAAAGCTTGAGATTGCCCGTAAGTGCTCTTGTGCATCCGAGTCAACAATGAATTGGATGTATTGTACAATCTCAAGAGAATAGAGGAACGATGGAACATTGGTCAAATTGGATCCTAAGGATTTTGTTATCTTCATAGAATTAGTTTATCCTAGAGATAATGTCTATAGTGGGACTAATACTTGTTGATTCATCTGCTTTCCTATCTTAGGCATCATATCTTTTTGGTCCTTTGCGGATTTTGTATCCATGATATATCTGTGGACATCTCTTAGCTATCCACCATTTCCTTTCCTGCCTTGATTTGTATTTTCATATAACTCCATTATAGTATACTCTTGGATTGATGATAGTGTATCATGATACAATGTTTTTTCATGGGGTGTTGCACAGATTGTTCGCTTTTATCTTGTGTTTACTAAGCAATAATAGGCACTCATTAGGGGGCACTTCTTAGTTCTGTATCACGTGTCTTTCAAGTATCGAGAAACACAAGCATCTGATTAGATTTTAAACACCATGTTCCAAATTCTAGCACAACAGCATTCACATTCAGAAGTTCTGGAGTTTTAAAATTTTACACGCAGTTTACAGGCTCTTGCTTTGTTTTCTGGAAATACTTGAAATCCTATGAAGGTTTTCATACTTTCTTCTTTGAAACTTCACTTGACTAGTGTGTGGCTACGACCTTATCTTTAACTTGATATCACTTAAAGCTTTGGTCTGCTAACAATTGTAGTGTGAAATTACTCCTGATGATTACTAGACATGTGAGGATTAGTATTCCTAGAAGCATGGGGCATCTGTGTGTTCTAGTTTGTTTGTGGTGGAAGGCAAGTCTAAACATTCCTGGTTTAAGCACATTTGTGTTTCGAACGCTTGGTTTCTATTCGAGGCAAATTCTGTGAGTGACTGGTTTAAAACAAACCTATCGACGCATTAGTTTTATTTAACGACTTATTCGTTTAAAAACTTTCTCATTTCAGGAGGAATTTGAAAAAGGGTAGTCGGTTTTCTAAAAATGATGGTTTTAGGATTCGTTTTTTTTTGTGCATTTGGTTGGTCGAACAACAGATGGTTTATCCAAACTGAGTTTCACAGACTTTCCTTTTGTTACAGAATGAGTCTTCTTTAAACTATTTTTCCTATGTGATTGTCTTGCGTTTGTGCTTTCAATATCTGTATTTTTCATTGATATTGTTCACGTTCTTTCAAAATACATTTGAAGCATTTTCTTCTGCATACTGGGTTGTTTTCATCTGTTCTTCCCACTTTACAATGTTGTAAAGAGAAAGTTCAAGAGAAATCGAGTTGTTTTCAAGTTTAGCTAAAACTCTTTAAAAGCTTATTATGAACTTGTTAATAAAGATTCAGTTAGTTTTGACAGTTTTTTGGCTTGGACATTCTCATTCTTTGACTTTATGAAGATATAAAGCATTGCAATTCAGTATATTAGCATTTAAATGAGACGAGAATGCAAATTGAACTATGTACATCTTTGAACACACTCTTCGAGAAGTAGATCTTTTATGTTTGAAAAATAGCCTTTTCTGATTCAAGTTGTCAAGCTCCTTTTCATGGGAATTATCGTTACTCCAAATCGTCATTCATTTCCTTTTTTTTTTAGTTCATGAACAAAACAATGAACTGTCTAGTCTAGTTTTGTCTGAACGTGGCATTAATAGATTTTGATCAAAATTCCATGTCTTAGCAGTTGGGTTAGGAAATGATCTACTTGTATGATTAAGACCAAGTTTGTTGACAAAATTGTTCTAAAATGATTTGAAGGTTGTTGTCATTCATTATAAAAGTTGTATCCTTTTATAATTGATTGTTGACATTGGTAGAAAGCCAACGTTTGTAGCAATGCTTTGTTTTGTACTAACAAACGTTTTTCTCCCATTGTCTCCTAATTTCTTTAGTGCGTTCAATGAGCTAGATAGGTTTTGGATGTGGTTTTGGAATGTTCATATAAGACTGTTTTGATATGTGTATTCTATGGTTTACTTTGTCTTTATCCAATTTTGATCTATCTCCTTTTTCAAAGAGTACTGTCTCTTCCCCATTGGGCAATATCTGTTTGCTGGATCAGGAAGTTATTATCTGGGATCTCATAAACGAGGCTTTTTCAGATTGAGCTTTCTTGATGTACTTTGGAGTTATGCAAGGTGATCTACAGTATAGTTGCGCATTTGGGGCTTACATGTGAATGGTATGAATTGACTGATTGCGGTTTATAAAGGATTTCAATTTAAAAACTTTTTTGTTTGTCCATTTCAATCATAGTAAGTCAATGTCTCTTCCTTCCTTACTTTTTAAATCGAACAAAAGACCTTTACTTTTCTCTTTGTGTTGAAATTCAAATTGTGGACCTAGTTAAAAGACTCTTTTTGTACTGCTAAAGTTGTTCTGATTGACAACTGAATTTAATAGGTTTTAGTTTTTAAACCCTCCTTTTATGTCAATGTCTTTAAGAGCTAATAGTCATAGAGTTTCAGTTACTTTGTTTGAAAGTATTTTATAATCACTCGTATAGGTCATTAAGGGCGTTGTTCTTTCAAGCTCAGTCTGTTGGTCTGAAGTGCAATCAGCCAACTATCCGACTACAGTAGACTCCCCTAGAGCCCTACTTAGAATCATCTAGGTTAGTTTTGCACTCTCTTTCAGTTCTTGAGTTAATGATGCGTTTGCTTTCTTTAATTGCTTTAATACCAGTTTTATTTTCCTCGTTTTAAGAGTTAAATTAGCAATTAAAATTAGCAAGGCAGCTACGTCATCAAAAACATTCTAAGCCGCATTTTGATCACCTGTTGATCATTGAGTACATATATTTGATGTATCAGGAATGAAATTGCTATCATCCTTCTCCAAAAATATGTGTCATGTATGGTTTCAGGTTGCTCAGAATGTGTCTCACTTTTGGCAAACACATCATTTTCATCATGGTTTTGTACCTGTTCCAATGGCTGACCAGTAGAACTGGATTCTTCAGGTGAGACCTCCTGAATCTTTGCCATGTAGCTGTAATGTGCTTCCAATTCTTGTTCATCAATCTCTTCATCCGTGTCTTCTAGCCAATCAGCTTGCTCAGCTTGAAGTGGAACACCTTGTTCAGCTTGTTTGCACATCATCATCTTCTCCTTGTGTGTGTGTGTGTACCCACTTTGGCTTTGCTTCCCTGCATAGTGTCCAAATCCCTTGCAGTTAAAGCACTGTATCCCATTTTGTTGCACTACCGGACTGCCTACTGTTTCCCTAGCCCCAGCAACTGTCATCGTCCTTTGATTTCCAAACTGCCCTGACTGATTGTCGTTGTTATACCTTGGTGTAGTATCTTCAGTCTGTCCGGAGTTTGAATGAAGTTCGCGTTGTTGTTTGGTAGGTTTGTTACAGTTCTTTGAAATACTTAGCAAGGAGTGCCAAGTTCTTTTTCATATCCTTATCCCTCCGAGCTTGTTCTGGATCACATGTCTTCCTCAGAAACGGACTCAGATTGAGGAGTAACTGGTTTGGCGATCTCTTTGCCTTTGTGTCTGGTAGTCGCACTTGGTCGTGTGGAAGAAGATTGCATGTATGATGGTGCATTCGATCTTTGAGGTTTTGGTGTGATAGTAGTTATCAAAATATGGTTGGCAGGCAGCGCAAGAAGAACTGCTAATGGATTAGCACTTTGGCTAATCTCTCAGAAGGATTATCATTAACTTCGTTTTGAAATTGCTTAGAACGTCAAACAGCTTGTGTTATGAGGACTTGTCTATTTCTGTCTCTGCTGACAAACCGTACAAATCTTGACCATTCTGGTTGAAGTTGTTGAAGAAATTAAACATTCACTTGCATTGGTGAAACTTGCAAGTTGTTCCATGGTCTAACTCATTCATCAGATTTTATTTTACCGGGAAAGTCTCTTTCATTTCTCAGTAATTAGACTCCATGGATTCTCCATCTCGAGAAGTTAATTTTCCCCAAATTCCAAAATAGATTGGTCTCGCGTCATCTTATTGTTAACGATTCCCCTTGTTGTAGCCTTTCAATAGTGGCGGTCCACATCTCCTTAGAGTGTGCATGCATCAATACAGTTGAGTTACTTTTTCAGCCCCAATACCAGTCAAAATCAAAGAAAAATAGTTCTTTTCGCCTTGAAAGTAAAGTTTGTTCTCTGTGTAATGTTGTGTATTATTCTCGCTGTCTCATGTGCAGTACTTGTAGATGTTCTCTGCTTGCTTCAACTGCTGCAATGAGTACCGTTTATGTAGGCATATATGGACCTTCAAAGATGCACTTCAATCAGTATGTCACCATTCGTTTGTAGTGTCAGTATTCATTGAGACTGCGAATGCCTCTTGAGAATATCTTCCTGGTCAAGCATCGGTGGGACGATCTTTGGAACAAGCATGCCATTATATTGTTATGCATTTGGCTATCTATGGAGAGGAAGTTGTTACTGAGAGTAGACATGATGAATGAATAGTTATGAAATAAGAAGTGTGAAAGTTTTTGTTGGATCTTAAGTGAGATATGAGGTGATTGAAGTTGTGGTCTTGTATGCAATTCAGTTACGGGATTTTCCTCGTTCTATGATTAATAACGATAATAATTTAAAGGGATTTTACAATTCAATAGAAACGTGAATGATTATGATTCGGGATATCAGCGGCCAATGATTTATTTGTCTTAAAATAGATAATTTTCTGGCTAGGGTTAAAGTCGTTTGTTTAAATAGGATCTCCTAAACTGAAACGGGCCTAAAATTCAGATGGGCTGTGAGCGTAGACCAAATAACAAGTCTAACCACAAATTCAAAAAAACTAAAAAAATGTCAATTAACTCATAGTAAACGAGTGTTTTTTGGGCCCGAAAATTCCGTTACAGCTAAAGGGTGGTTACCAACGTGATCCGTCTCGTTTTTTTCTCTTCGATTGAGAGGTCACGGGCTGCTGAAAAGGACTAGGATCAAAGTTATGGTTGTTTGTTTTACTAAAATCCTTTTTCTTCACACAAAATAATTCTTAGCAAACCGCTGCCAATTAGTAACTTCGCGTTGTTGCACTAGCCGTTTTGCAAATCGCCGTTAGCAACTCGGCCGTTAGCAAATGGCCGTTTTTAAGAAACTCGCCGTTTTTAGCAACTAGCCGTTTTTAGCAACTCGCCGTTTTTTTAACAATCTCGTTGTTTTTAGCAACTAACTGTTTTATAACACGCTTGTTTTTAGCATCTCGCTGTTTTATAACACGCTGTTTTTTGCAATCGCTGTTTTGGTCAAACCAAAACGCGTTGCATATTTCCCTTAAATGTGGATCTTGTCCCCTTTATTCTGTCAATCGCCCGAGAATGCAATTATCCTATAATTATGCAAGGGACGATTTTGGCAATTTTTTCACCCAATGAAACTTTCTAGCCAGAATTGAGGTACGAAACATGTAATACTTTGTGAGTACTCTAGTTTAAGCATGCCTTAAATCGTTTTACCTTGGTAAATGTTCCTTTCCAATATTTGAGCAACCCTCACGAAGAACACTAAGCTTTTAAAAGCTTATATTCGGAACTTTAAGCTGTGTATTACACACGAAATTTATAACAATCTACATTGTGATTGGTGTAGCACATGTAGAGAGTAAGAATAACCAACTAATAAGCATAATCAAAAGATAGCCGTAGGCTTTTTTGTACAATATAGCCACGAATTTGAGTTGTTTTCCACACGAATCCACCGTACTCTGATACCAATTGTGGTTTCCCGATGAACTCTTCATAACAGATTAACTCAAAGAATATAGGAAATAGAAAGAGGAAGATTGTTTAGAGGAGGGAGATAAGAGAGAGAGTGAGAGAAAAGATATATTAGATTTTTTTGATAGACAAATATCAATACATCTTAACTATACACTCATAACAAATGAGAATGAGATATGATGAGAATAGATATTTTCAAAAGGAAAATATCTATATATTTATATATCATAGCATTTATGTGAACACGCGGATATTTAACTAGGGACTCGGAGCTCGGGACTAAAGAAAGTAAAGTCGATTCTTCCGAGATCGCAAGTGTCGTTACTAGTGTTATGACCGCAATGTTTAAACAACAATAAGTAACCTCCGCTTTAGCTTCCGTAAAAGCTTTCGAGGGATCTTGTGTTACTTGTGGCGGTGCTCATTCTTATTGACAGTGTCCCGCCACCGATGGCAACACTTTTTTGGGTTATCATGATAATATTCAAGGATACGTTTTGGCAGCCGCAGCGAATTTCAATCAAGGAAATGCCGGCTATCGTCCTCAAAATATTGCTAACCAAATTCATCAACCGGGTTTTGCTTAACCAAACGTGCAAAATAACCAAAACTGGTACAATCAAGGTTACAATAGAGGAACTAATCAAAGTAATACTTCTTATCAAGTTCTGATTCAAACACCTCAAGTTGCTACTTCGAGTGACTTAGAGAAAATTAAGAGAATGAATGAAGTTAATATAAAAGCAATGCAAACTCAAATTAACAATGTCAAAAATGAGTTAAGAAATGAAATGCAATCTTCAATTCAAGCTTCAATGTCAAATCAAACAAATGAGCTTAAGAACATGATGGCTAGCTTTTTCCAAATGAACACCACCTCTACTTCGGGTTCGGGATCTCTCCCTAGCAACACCGTTGCTAACCCGAAAGGTGAATTGAAAGCCATCACCACTCGAAGTGGTCTTGTTCTTGATGGACCTTCAGTTCCTATACCTCCTCCATTCATTAATCTAGAGGAGGATGAACGTGTAGAGGAGACTTTAACAGACCCGGATCAAGCCGAGTATACAATTAAAGTCCCACCTCCTCTAGTCCAAAAAGCTAAACCTCCATTACAAAGACATTTTATGGTTCATCAAAGGGATCCTAGTCACACTCATATCTCTTATCCTTCTAGAATGAACCAAGAAAAACAAAAAGAAAAAGATAAAGTTCAAATTCATAAGTTTTGGCAAATGTTTAAACAACTTCACGTCAATATCTCTCTTGCTGATGCTTTAATTCTAATCCCGAAATACCAAAAGATGCTTAAAAGTCTCCTTTCCAATAAAGAGAAA
>BQNB010056153.1:16755-38784 GCA_026074375.1 Tanacetum coccineum | reverse complement strand
AACCTAAACTTATCTTAAATTACTAACACAAAAATACGTATACGTATAATTACTTACACAATTAACGCGAAACCGCTTCAATCGCCGAAATTATTTCCTTGTCACCAAAAGTGAACGAAATGAACTTCATAAAATTCAACACAAATCCAATCCCAATGAAACCATCACGCTCAATGGATTGATTATCCAATCTCACATATCCCACACAAACACGTATAAACACATAACCATACATTGCAACAGATACATTTAGGTCAGCACTACGGTTTGACCAACCTGCTCAAGTCATGGTTGTCACAGTATCCCCACCTTGAGAAAATCTCGTTCCGAGATTTAACTACCCGAGGCATTAACACTATCGACAAACAACGGAGGACACTTAGACCTCATTTGATCCTTGCATTCCTAAGTAAGCTTAGGACCACGCTTCGAATCCCAACGAACTTTCACTAATGCTATCATACTACGCTTTTACTCATGACCTCTCGGTCCACAACATCATCAGTTCCTTGACAAAACAAAGAGTCTTGTCAACCTTAACCTCAACTAACTTCCAAAATTCGAATCCAACTGCTAATGACTTTGCTTACCCCCACAAGGGTTCAATTAGCAACACAACAACTCCAAACGAAAAGAAGCATCCCAATACATGTACCTCGCTCGTCATCGAGAAAACTTATCAAAACCCTTAATTTATTGTAACAACGTGTTTTATATCTTAACCTCGTAACTCATCAAACAAGAACTGTCTTGAAAGTAAGATATAAGATGTTACAAAGCTCAACGTATCTAAAGAATCCACGCAAATTCAGGTTTACTCAAACTTTCAGCACCTCCCAATCCAATTTTTGATACTCAGCTCATAAGACAGAAATTCTCAACCGAACTATAGGCCCAATCCATCCAAGGATCTCAAATGGTCCTACATAACTCGGTTCTAACTTGTCTTTCGTACTACACCTCTCCAAGGTAAGACCTTCTACCCTCCATAACCTATCAATATTAATGCAAAAGTTTCCCACTACTACCAAGCTAACACTTTCGACAATTTGGTTGCCTCAAGCCTTTCTTGTATTACCACTATCTTGTTGGTTGTTTCTTGTACCAAATTCGATCCATTCAACTCAACATCTCCAGTTACGGCCCATAAAATGATAACCTACATTCCTTTCCATACTATGTTTCAAATGAAGCACATCCATACTCAAATGATAATCCCCACCTTAGGGAAAAACTTATCTCACATAGTGAGTATTCTAATTACTTTTAAAATCTACCATACTTGTTCTAAGCATAGCTAGGAATGGGGTGACTTAGTCAGTCC
Organism: Tanacetum coccineum; assembly: GCA_026074375.1. Classification (NCBI taxonomy): domain Eukaryota; kingdom Viridiplantae; phylum Streptophyta; class Magnoliopsida; order Asterales; family Asteraceae; genus Tanacetum; species Tanacetum coccineum. The sequence continues at coordinate 37,460 of BQNB010056153.1, read as the reverse complement.
ATTGACTACACCCAAATCGCATCGTATTCACTACTCACACTTGGTAACTTGACAACAATATCCTTAGTTATCCTTTCCCACTTATACTCGGGTAACTCAGGTTGTAGCAACAATCCTGAAGACCCTTGATACTCAACTTCCACTTCCAAATACGCTAAATACTTACTACCGCAACTAGCTATAACCTTCTTCATACTCAGCCATCGATTAGTTAACCTAAAACCATACAATATCGTATCCGCTCCGGATGGATAGAATACTTTGTCGTATTCGCCTCTTTAATAGTCAAGGTCCTTATATCTCTCCAAATGGAGGTCCGAACCTTGTCTAACCAATATGAACCACTCTCTATCTCTTTTCACACTCGTTGGTCCAAGCCACGCAACATCCTATGTTGACGCGTTCTTTGGTTTGGACATCTTATCTTATGCCACCAACATCCTTTTCTCAAACCTTGATCGGATTGTAGTAAATCTAGCTCGAACTCATTCTTGGCTTCACTCCTTCTTCCTATTCCACGGTACAACATCTACATTTGCCTTTCCCAGATGGTACTTGGCCTCGAAATCAAACTCACTAAATAACATCCACCCATCATCTTTGCCTCATGTTCAATCCTTTCGATTAAAAGTGTGTTGGAGACATTCAAAATTCGTATAGATCACTATCCACGTCTTGTTCACTTAATGCCTTAAGCATTATATGGCAAAACCTACCACGTTAGTCATACAATCCTTCATAAGAACCTTCAATTGTCGCGACGTACCAGCAATCACCTTCTCTTCCTTTTTCCAAGCATGTTTCCAAATCCTTGCTTCGCGCGTCATAATATACTATGAAATCGTCTGCTCCTTTCGGTAATGCCAAGGTCGGCTCATTACCCATTTGATTCCTTCCACATCTAGATAGCTTCCTCTTTGCTCCGCTTCAACTTTATTGGAGATCTTTACGTACAACTTCTTTTTCCTCAGCAGCTTAACGATCATCCTCACGTGCGACTCGTACTCCTCCATGCATATCCTAAACTACCCACCTTTCTTCTCATCTTACAATACGGACGCTTCCCATAACAAGTTACCATTCGAACCAACCCTCACCTTGCAACTCCTACAATCCTCTCAAAATCACCTACTCCATTGGAGACAGCACTACGAAAATTTCCCTAACTCACTCTACTCGAGATAATCTATGCGCATTTCAAACTACTCACCTTCTTCCACCCAGCAATACAGCCGCATTTCCCACACTAAAGGTACTAAATCAAAGTAAAAACAAAAAACTCCTCCAATTCCAACTTGGGATTTCAAATAATTCCATTCGCTTCGCTACTATTAGTCGCACCACTCAAAAGATATGACCTACCATCAACTCTAGAACCATGCCATGAGGAAATTTCAAACTTCACATGCACCAATTGGTATGGACCCAAAAATCACACGATTCCAAAAAAAATCGACCAAATATAAACGTCAACAAGAAAAACGAACCTCTGACCTAACAGACGCATCAACGATGCTAGAAACACTCAATGAATAATACCACGTACCACGACCCATTAATTAAAAGATTAAGACCCTTTACCAAAACGGTTTTATTAATACCCAAGGAAACTTTCTCTCATAACCTTATATCAATCATTTTTTTTAAACAATAGAATCACCTTGGTTAATAATGCAAAAAAATTTATTTTTTTTAAGTGTAAGAATAAATTTAAATAAAATTTTCATAAACTTATTTTAATTATGATTTTATAAAAGAAATCAAAAGATGGTTAAAACAAATGTGTTGCATTTTATTTATATAATTTATTTTTAAAAAAAGAAGTTTTTTTTTTACACCTAAACGATTGATATTGAGAACTACAACAAATTACATTGAAAAAAGGAATTAAAGACTCCAACAAAAGACATTCATGATAAGAAAAAATACTCCCAAAATTCTCAAAGGATTCCAATACCAAATGTTAATTTACTTGAAAACGAACACGACCGGAACTCTTTTAAAACCAAACATACCATAAGACTCATCCCATAAACCAACGTCCAACTAGAACCAAACCGAAAAGTACGTTTTACCTTTAGACAAAGAAAAAACAATCAAAACGCCGAACGGATACCATTAGACACCACTCCTATGATAACACCCTATAATACCGAACACGAACGTGGATATCCTCAACTACCCACGAGCTTAGACGAACCAAACTTATGAATCGTAGACGACAATACAACAGGTAACCGATGTATCCGCAACCGAATAATGAAAGGAAACCCACCATCTACTCAACTCGATCTTTATGAATTGCTCAAAAAGGTAAGAGAAGAATTTTTGTAAAATAGTTTATTATTTATCTTATTAAATGAGATTTTTGTTATTTTATTAGTTTAAATTAATAATACTTTCTTAAGTATTTTTGATTTTTACGGATTTTGTTACTTATTAGTTATTTTTAATTGTATATTATGTCTTTTTTTATAATTTATTTTTTTTTTATAAGAATTATTTTTTTTTGATTCTGTTGGATTTTATTTATACTTAAGTAAAAAATTATATTACATGGCACAACCAAATTTAATAATAATAATTTCAAAAATTAATAAAAAAGAAAAATTTAACCAGTAGACGAAAAAAACAACCTCCCTCTAAAAAATATTAACATTATAACATAATCATATAAACAAAAAATCTACTAAATTTAAAAACACAAACAAACCAACAAATAAGAATAAAAATAACCTAAGGAAAAAGACAACTAAAATGAATACACTAAAAACCAAACAAAACCCAAAACAAAACAAAAGCAATTCTAAAAAACACACCCCCACCCCCCCCCCACCCACGGCTCTCCCCTCCCCACAACCCCACCATACCCCCACGCACACCCTCCAACCCACCCATACATCACACAAACAATCAACAATGAAACAAGCAAACAAAGTAGCAAGTCCACTGATGTTGTAATAGTCCAATAAAAAAAAAGTACGCAGGACCAAAATTATAATTGCCACCTTTTGCACACGTGTACTTACTTGTCCAAGACCGCACATCTCAAAGATAACCCACATCTACCCACATAAGCACTTAATAATAAATCCATATATAACTCCAAACATGATAATCCATCTAACGAACATAAAAATCCAAATCGACCCAACAAATAGAAGCCACATCGAGACCCAAAAAACCAATCCCAATATAGCAACGCGTCGAGGTAGAAAACGAAATAACTATAAGGGCCTCAGGCTTAGGTTTTTGACTTATTCTCTTCCAAAAGTCACCCAACTCCCGCTGTTCCAATGAGGTAAACAAGCTCCTAACCATATCCCTTAATGATAGGGGGAAGCAACATAAAAACAATAACAAAAGGGGTATATACTATTAGATCCCCATAAGAAAAAGTAATATATATATATAATTATATAGTAATAATTCAAAATAGAAAAATTTAAAGCTTTTATGTAGCGGAACATACGATGTATACGTACACAATACACTTATGCCTTATAAAACAACTAAATGAGAGGACCCTTAAGCTATAGTCTAATTCTCAACCCACTAGTTCTCTATAACCATAGCTCTGATACCAATCTTCACACCCCGCCAAGGCCGAAACACGAGGCTTAAACAAGAAATGGAATCATACACAACACATGGTTCTATATAGAGAATACGAAAAAGAAACTAAAGTAAAGCAAAGACACAAGAGTGTCATAACAATACCCCAAAACCGTAATGGTGTCTTTAAATGAGAAAATGTCTCTCAATAAATGACAATGACAAAAACTAAAACAAACAATTCAAACAGAAAGCAAGATAACTCCAAGCATCCCTATGTATCTCTTCTACTAAGCCCCTTTTCATTCTATCTTAGCACCATTAAGCTCACCTGAAAATGATGCTTAAAATGTCAACACAATGGTTGGTGAGAGACATAGGTTTAGGACAACAATAAAACTTTTAAAACTGAATTACTGTGATTATCAAAACAATAAAGGACAATTATGCAAAATATGAACTTATGCTAACATGCAATCCACATACTGGGTAGGCCCCACATGCGCAGTTAACAACACGAGACTTACCCCCGATCCATTCACTCACAAGCCAACTGGTAGGGCTAGACCCGATTAGCTTAGCTCCCCACCCCACGCCACTAATAGTCATGGAACAAACCTATGAACTAGATCCAATACCCAATCCCAGACTCTTGGTAACCGATAACACAATATCACAAAGGAGTTGATCAGCTCCAAGGATTCTTGCCTACATAAGTTAGACGATAACACCACATTACCACAACGGGATAAATCCGCAAATCTTGCCCCCTACATGAGTAGAACAGCGTGCTGCGCTCCGCGCGATATTCCTTCAACATGCAACAATAATATAGTCATAATAACAGTACCATATTTCATACACCATTAAACCACAAATCACAGCATTCAAAACATCTTTAGATCACAAGCATCATTTTCATCCCAAAATGTAAAGACATTTAAAAATGGGACTATGAAACTCACCTGATTGCTAGCTTCAAATCCACAAACTCTTCACAAATAACACGAACAATCTAAACAATATAAGCACAAAATAAGTTACCATCAAATAGGCATTCAACCCAAAATGATTAACATCAACTATGATGGATGCCTATGTGATCTATCAAGCCCCTACACTTGTTTTATAACCTTATTAAATCTTACATTTACTATTTGCACCTAAACGTTACACTTAACACTTTCTCTGTTTTTTAGACGCAGAATTTTTAACTCCTCACTTGGCTGCCTAAACGCACTACCTTAACAACACTCCCCCATATTCAAACCAAAATTCATCACCATGCTACCATATATGTCCTATGAACCGTCTCATAGCTCTTCCAAAAGTCATCAACCCCCTTCTATAAAATATCCAAAAAAAATCCATTACCCAGAAGTGTTTAAAATTCGACCAGAATCTGACCTTTAAAAAAGTATGGCATTAATTACCCAACTTAAACCCCTCTCTGAACCTTGCCAAAATATCAGAGTCAACACAATCTATGAACTAACTGTCTACGTGACTTAAGAGCCCTCTAACTCAGTGTCTAAGTATTTTTAGAAAAATCAAAACCAAAACTAAAATTCGTCACTGTTTTACACACTGATTTTGTAATGACCATTTGACCCACTTCCCGACCATAAAAACTTATGAGGCCGGATTTTCTAGAAAGTAGACTCTTTGAGGTTATCTCCAGTATGTTGTAAAATATTTATTTGATCTTTTATGACCGAGTTATGCTCGTTACAAAACTGCCTAACTTTCTGCAGTGAATTACGCATCTAATTCGAGTGATCCAAGCCCTAACGCATGTTCATATCGCTAATCTAATTAATTTAATGATTAAACTAACATCATAATATCAAAACTTCTAGAATAAATGCCCAATTTATAAAATTAAATTTAAACCTAAATACCATCATAAACAAGTTACTAGACAAAATAAAACAACAGAACTAAAAGTCGAATCGTAACTTAAAGCGAGGCCCTAAAAATTTTTCTTCTTCTCTTTTTCTTTTCTCCATAAGGCCGGGAGTCGAAATTTATGGGTAATGGGGATTTTAAGTTTAGTATGTTAGCACCTAGGGAGAATTTTAGTTTAAGTATAACTAGGTTTTAGATTAGGATTAGGATTCTAATTATTTTTCTTTTTTTTTTCTTTTTCCTTTTTTTTTCTTCTAATTTTCGGAACACTATTCATCTAATAAAAAAAATATTTTTTTTTTATTTTTTTTATTTACAATTAAAACCTTAAGTTTTTATAAAAACTTTAATTAATTTAACTCTTCCTTTTTGCATTAACGCAGTTTACTAACTTTCTAAAAATAATTATTCATTTCCAACCTAACTTTCTAAAATTAGAAATTTTACATTTTCTTAAATCTAACACTTAAACGCTAAGCCTATCTTAAATAACTAACACAAAAATCCATATATGTTATAATAGAACTTACACATTAAAGAACAAATACAATTCCATTTCCATAATTTATTTTTTCCTTGTCCACATTAAAAGTGAACGTAGGGGAAATCACCATTTTTCACCATTAATCCAATCTTTTCGAATGCTCACATTCTAACGATGGATTACCAACACCTCATAAACACATAATAGCACACATAACACATAAAATCACATAAACCGTACCTTGCAACAGACATATAAGTCAACACTAAAGGTTTGACTAACCTGCTCAAGTCACGGTTGTTACATGAGGGACCAAAGTGAAATATTTTGAGGCTTTGTCCTTTTGTGTTTGACTTAGTTTGACCATCTTTGACTGACTTTGACTTTTCATGGCTGATTTTGACTGAGGCTTGACTTTTCTGGCTTCGGCTTTGTACTCTACTGATTCTCGTGTCCGTGCTTGCCTGTTTTAGACTGTTTTCTTGTGATTTTTGATTTATCCTCACCTGCACACACAAAACACAAATACAAGCATATTTTTGCCATTTTTGGTCTGTTTTGGGTTTATTTGGGTTATTTTAGGTACAAACGGATATGTGTATTCTACACTTATCAGTCTCAAATTGCAAATAAGTCCATAAATATTTAAACAAATGACATCTAAAGCTCTTGAAGTTAATATAAATTAACTCCCCTTGAAATTGTTATCCGTCATTATCAAAAACTTTATCCGTTTATTCCGTGACTTATTTTAAAAGACCATTTTAAAAGATTGTTTGATGACGCTTTCTCCCCCTCAAATTATGACCCGTTTTCTATTTAAAGACATGTTGTCATTGTTTGAGTGGTCGAATTGTCTTTGAAAATCTTTTTGTGATTACTGAAAACACTAATTCATTATGAAGACAACTTTTTACCAATAAAAATAAGATTTCTCTTATTTTAATACATAAGCGCATTAACACGTACACATAATGTATAAAGGAAGCATGGGTTGTGTGTGCAAAGGTACACACAACCTTTGCATGTCAATAATTATACTCATGGCCCGAGAATAAATTCCCGTTAAGAGGTCAAGTTTCCTTTTTGACGGAATACTTGCCTTTAAAATGATGATCGGGTTACTATCTGAAATAATAGCAAGCCATTTAGCATTTTTGAAAACTTAAGTAACTTAGTCGAATTTCAATACAGCCATCGTATCATTGTTGAATGAACATATCTAAGACACGAAATGTCATCGATTTTCAGAATACAATTCCATTAATTTACATCTTTTAATATTTTTTTCATTTTTAATAATTTCTTTGTTTTTATAGATTTTATATTTTGTTTTGTTTTTATAAAAGTTTTCTAAAAATGAAAAATCTTTTTTGTTTTTAATGGTTTTATATATTACATAATGATACAGGAAATGTGAATAGGTGCCAAAACCACTATTCATCAACTTCATATGCCCAATGTTTTAGAGTTTCGGCTAAAACTTCAGCATTCCCTCCAGCTGTTAACAGAAATTCATTCTTTTCTCGGACCACGACTTTATGAAGAATGTCCTTCAGTTGATACTCCGTATTGACAAAGATAAAGTTAGATCACCTCATTCTTTCTCAACATGCTCCTTGGATAAATTGAAACCTGATTCTATATGCTTTAATCTGGAATGTTTGAACGTTGTTGCAGCATAAGGCAATAGCGCTTTTTATGTTATCACAATACATTGGAATTTTGTTGAAACCAAAGCCATAGTCGGTAAGATGTGATCTCATCCAAAGGATTTGAGCACAATAAGCCGGATAAAGCAATATATTCCGCTTCCGTACTGATATCTCAGAGAAGCACTTTATCTGCCTTTTTGATGACCAACAGATAAGTCTATCTCTAAAAATTGCATACTACCCAGATGTGCTACGGCGTGACTCTTGAACAACCCCGCAAGAACGCATCTGCAAAAAAAAAAAAAAAATTTTGGTTTTTTATTTTGTTAGAGCAATCAAAGAATCCTTTGGATACCATAGTCCCCCCGATTAACTGTTCCTTTGTAGATATCTGAAAGATCCCTTTTAAATTGGCATTAAGTGCTTTTCGGTAGGCCGAGCCTGATAACCGGTGCACACATGAATATACAAATTGTAGTCGGTCTACTGCTGAGATATAAAGGAGGAGCCTATCATACCACGATAGTGTGACGGATCAACGACTTTCCCTTCTTTAACCCGCCAGTTTAGATATCTCCACCATAGGGATATCCAACTGGGTCACAAGAGTAAAAAAAACCGTATTTCTTTAAGGATTCAATGGCATATTTTGACTGGTTAATAAAGATGCCTCTGGGTCAATTTAGAAAAAGAAATCTGTAGTCTTAAGAAAAAATGAGAATTTTGCCCAACAATGACATCCTTAAATTTAGACACATAATTTTAGAAATAGGTCACAAAGTTCAGGTGTAGATGCAGCAAAGATGATATCATCGACATATATTTGTACCAAAGTTATTTCCATTGCCGCTCTCTGCGTATGAACAATGTGGGATCCACTAAGCCGATTGGAGAAGTCTTGGAATACAGGAATGAAGACAACATGCCATAACACCATAAAACCAAACGCGCGTAAAGCTTGTTTCACAACCCAATAAAGACGCATTCTTAAGCTGTACACAAGATTTGGTTTTAACATTATCCACCAAACCCGTCCGGCTGGCTAACATAAACTTCTTCCTGTGGAATACCATACAGAAACGCAGTCTTCACATCCATCTGGTAGACGACATGTCATATGATGTCAAACGGCGAGAAAAATCCTTATAGCCTCTAATCTTGCAAACCATAGCAAAAGACATCTTCAAAATCGATACCCCTCCTCTTGACGGTGAACCAACGAGCCACTAAACGAGCTTTGTTCTTTAGTAATAACCTCCTAGTTCGTCTAGGTGTTTCACTTTGTATATACACTTTATAAGTAAAAACCATAACTTTATCTGTCCGGGGTGCAGCTCCTATACTTTAAAGACGTACAAGACTCATTGAGTTCGTTCGTTGTATTGCTGTCAATCCAGACAAGCTGAGTCAAAGCATCTTTTAATATGTCTTGGGTTCCAACAGCAGAGAGGAAAGCAAACGTAGTAACAGAAAAGAGCTTGTCTCATGTAATTGTAGCCTTGTGGAACTGTCACGAAGTTCAGCCGATTATATTTTCAAGTGATGATCCTTAGTCCATTTGTTATGGTGTTTAGAAATTTGGTGATCGGAGGCACATTTTTAATGAATAGAAAACGAAGAGAAGATTTGATCAATAGGAACTGCTGGACTTGGAATACCAAAATACGGATCATTAACCCAAATGTGCAAACTATCAATATCATGATTGTCTTCTTCAATATCATGAAGTCCTTTCTTCACAACATCGTTAGGACTGACAAGAGGTTTTGGGTATCGGTTTGTTTGAGAGTTACTTGGTTGATGGTGCAATCATGTTCAACTGAAGTAGAGGAAGGTGAACCGGGTTAGATACAATGCGGTTTCTGGAGCTGCTACTATTTCAACCATTGGAGCATAACGACTTCAGGGCTGGATGAAACACTAGGTGGGGGGATTTGATAATTCATCGAAACAAACGATTGAAAACAACATATACCTAGTCAGTTCTCGAAAGGTATGTACAAAACAGTTTTTAAAGGAGGAGGGATTTGGCACGAGTCCTGAATTGATAGTTGCAGGAGTCATTTCATGAAGTGTGAGGGTCCTGAACAACTGGTTTCAGAAACCATCAACAGTCACTCATCAAAATCTACATGAATTTATCTCAATGATCGTCAGGTACGTCGTTTAAATCTTAAATGCTTTCTTCGTGGGTGCATAACCAATGAAAATACCAATATCAGCCTTTGGATGGAACTTTCCCAAATTTCTCACTATCATGTCGTTGGATTAGCAGATTTCACCAAATAAACATGGAAGAAAGATAAGTCGGAGAAGTTTGACATGTAACAGCTCATATGGGTTTAGTGCCATGATGAATCGTCATGATTGAGACAATTTTTTGGGTGTAACATGCTTAGCCACTGCTTTAGGCCCATTAGAAAATAACAGGAGCTTTGCCATAAATTCAACATTGTGCGAGCAGCTTCAATTAGCGTACGATTCCGTTTTTCAACCGACCACCCATTTTGCAGTGGAAAGCGAGTCTACAGATGTTTCTTGAGAATATCTACCTTCTCATAATAAATCACAGTGCACACGTTTGATTAACAAATTCATTCCATTATCTTTCTGATGCGTCGAACAGTACATTCATACATCCGCAGTTGGATCATCTTAAAAAACTTGATTATGAAATCTGGAGCTTCAACTTTTGACCTTAGGAACTTAACCCATGCGAATCGTAAGTAATCATTGACAATGACGAGGATGTACTTCTTCCCCATTAACACATTTCGACACCATATGGTCCACAAAGAACCATTTGAAACAGAATAGAGATTTTCTTGAGTTGTGTGTCTTCAGATTTAGGTTTGTGGGGTTTCTTCTTGCTCTTACACATTGCGCATGCAGAACACAGATGGTCCTTTTCAAATTTAAGCTTAGGGAGACCTCGAACAAGACCATGTCTAGCTAAATGGTTGATTGCACCAAAGTTTAGATGAGACAAACGTCGGTGCCATATCCAGGACTTAGTCTTTGAGGCCTTTGACAAGAGACATATGGGAGAGGACGCCATCATGTCTCTAAGAGAGAGAGTATACAAATTGTTGCCTCAAGATCCAGTCAATAAATCAACACCTTCTAAATTACGAATGAAGCAGGTGTGTTGACGAAAAGCAACCTCAAGGTTCGAATCACAAAACTGCCCAACAGAGAATAAGTTGTGTCCAAGTCCTTCCACATAGTAAACCCTTGATATCGTAACATTCCCAATCTGATAATCACCATATCCCAAAATCTTTGCCACATGATCATTTCCAAATTTGACTGTACCCAAAAATTTGTTGACAAAATTGGTGAGCTGAGAGCGATCTCCGGTCATATGCTTGGAGCAGCCGGAGTCCAAATACCAGAGGACAATTTTGACGACCTGCATTCATTAAGTGGGGGAAGATGGAACATCAGAAATTAATGGATCCCAAGTATTACCGGGTGTACCTTTTGTTAGCATATACAGAAATGAAGAACATAGATTTGCTACAGAAACAATAGTTTTAGAGTCTTTAGTTTTCAGAAATAGAACCAATGTCTTTAACAGGATTGAGATGTTTCATTATCTAGAACAACTTGGTTTCCCCTAAGGGCGCAACAGTAGTAGTGGTAATCCTAGTTAAAGGGCCCAACATTTCCTATGATAGTGAAGGTTCCAACCAGTAGCTCCAAATATACTCCAATAGTTTTAAACACTTTCCTTGTTGGTTTTCCAAACTTTATCTCATTTTTGTTTCTTACAGATTTAGATTTTGCCACAGCATTCACATTATTGATATAATCAAGAACACAACAAATCATGATTACAAAAAGTAAATGCAACCATTACACCTTAACATATAAAGTTTAGAATTAAGCATTAAAGCATTGAAATGGCTGCACATGAGCATTCCTATTTAGGTCAACAACATGGTCTTTATTTTTCAAACTAATTTAACTTTCCCTATGGTGTCTTCTACTTTATTCTGAGTACTACTTTTGGTGTTTTGCAGAATCCTATCATTCTTTCTTTGTATTGCTTGAAAGGCTGTGATCGCTATCACTAGTAGATGGTTTTACTCCTGTAGAAACAACAAGGTTTGTTGAGAAGCAGGTTTTGATGTAGAGGCCTTTTTGTGATTGTGTTTCTTGAGGATGTGACGGGCTCAGTAAATCTAACTCTTTTGACTTTATTCATTGGGGTCACAACCACTAATTGTTCTCCAGAATTGTTGAGACTAGGGCAGGTTTTACTAATTTTTTGTAAAAACTACCTGAATTAGTTTAGTATACTTACAGGGCAAGATTCTAGGTGGGTCTAAGGGGATAATTTTGCTTGAATATGATCAACTAGATCCCTACGAACTGCAGCTTCTATCTTCCTGAGTGTGCTTAATTTAGGCAGAGTGAGCTGACCATTTGTTTCAATTATTTAAGGGTGTTATGGTTTTCCGTATAGTCTCTAGATCCACTAGGACGTGTGTAACTTCATTATTAGCTAAATTTTTTCTTTGAGTTTCCTCAATTCATCCTTGAAGTTTGTTAATTACCAAAACTTTTCTTGAAGATAAGCATTTTAAATTATAAATCCACAGACTTTAGATTGACATGATTAGTTAAGTCAGCATATATGTCTGTGATCGAACACTGTGCTGTTTAATCGTAATCATAAAGTTGCTTATAGTTTTCTTCAAAGCTCATTCTCATCAATAAGCTTGTCCACCTCTATGATCCAATTCAATATTGTATGTTTTCAAACTCTATAAAGACATGTTTATCTTATCCTTATCCATATTTTCCACTGAGAGATTAATACCTCTCTTCAACTTCCTTTATGACCATGTCTTTCGCTTGGGACTGAGCTTTTAATTCATTTAATTCAAACAATTAATCAAAACTTGGAGCACTTTGGTTTGAAATAGAATTGTTCCTTTGAAAAATTTCCTGATTAAGTTGAGTATCAACTTCTAACAAAATGCAATGCTTTTCAAGAGTGGTAAACCTTTTGAACAGTTTATCGTAAATACTTTTTCAACAAAATCCTTTTGAAGCTCAGTCTCAAGTTTTGATGATACTATTCAACATTCAATGCACTTTACATAGGCAAAATCCATAGAGGAATTTTATAATCAAGTTCAAATATCTTTGCTCATACCACTTGTTCTAAGAGTCGTCGTTCGTTTACGTCAAAGCTTGATATCATTTAACTTCAGCAAATGTTTATGACTCTACACGATGTTGTTCAACAACCTGTTCATTTGATAGAAGACATGTTGGACTTTCAGCAAGTTCATCAAAACCAATTGGTTGGTTAATGGTACTAAATAAGTACCTACATGAGCTGTTTTACAAATGGAATTATAGTCAATCCCTATAACAAGCTTTTTGTATGTCGATACCTCCACGTGCCCTACAGTGATAGCTTGTGGGCGAGGTATCGTTTCTTGACTCACATCAAAGTTAGCAAGATGGTATTTAAGTTTCTTCAAACTCGTATTTACTAAGCTGACTTTAGGAAGTTCTTTAGGAACCTCAACATTGGTGGGTTTATCAGAAAGATCTGGTTCTGAGGAATTCACAGAGTTATACTTCCAAAAGGCTTGTTCAGCAGATAATTTAGTTTGTGGAACAAACCATGTTTCAAAATCTTTATAAAGTTTATTAAGAGTAATGCAAATCGAATTGGGTGGTGTATCATTTGTATTATCTTTTCTAACATCATATTATCCTTATGTTTTAAAAGCATTTTGGAACGACTCTCTTCAGCAAGTGCTAAGGTCTCTTCTGAGTCAGGAATCACAATAGGATTAGTTTGAACAATAATATCACCAACATATAGCTTTGGTTTCGACTGCTGAGCTTTCTGCAGATAGAAGGGATTTTGAAAACCTAGAGCTTGTTTAGTGGTATTATCATAGAAAAATTAAGGTTTCATCACCATGTGAACAGTTTGTGCAGATTTATCTCTTTTAAAAATAATATTATCTAGTTGTTTGATTTGCTTTTCTAGAGCTATTTCTCTATCAATGTTCCTAGATTCTTCTTTCTTAAAATCATTTTTAGAAGAGTAACCGTTTGTAATAAAGATTCCTTTTCTTTTAAATGTTCTGAAAGAGTTTGTTTAAGAAGATCAATCTCTACAGACTATGCACATGTGTCTAAAACGTTATCCTTACTCCTTAAGTCAACATTTTGTCCTTCTTTCAAAACTTTAACTTGTTCCTTATATCTTTCAAGCTTAGCAGTTAAGGTATCATTGACACTCTTATTTTCCAGATTAGTTTTGGTACAATTAGCTACTTAGGTTTTAAGCTGTTCAATCACAGATAATATCAAATCATCTTGTGGTGCAAAGGAGTTAGACTTCTGAATAGTTGCATGTTGTGATTCAATCACATACTGAGAATAAGGAATGATATTGCTATCACTAGTTATTTCAGTCTTTGAATGATTCACAATATTTGACTGTTGAGAAGACGGCATCATCTGCATAACTTGATTTACCACATCATTATTCATAATATCATGATTGTGTACCTCAACAAAAGCATCTGAACCATAACGATATAAATTCGCCACGAAAGCAACTTTGGCAGAGTTGAGTTCGTCACAATCAGAGTCATATGCATCCAAATCATCAGCTTGACAAGCAGCATTGTGAGTAATGGCAGTCTGTATGCTATGACCTTCAGGAATATCTGGATCTGCCAAAAAAGCTAGTTCCTCCTTATGTAGAATTTGACCATGTGCTTGAGCTTGTACGAGCAATACTTTCTCCTTAAACCATGAATCATCCCTTTTCTCTTTGGTTTGGTGCACTGTCTGGACATGTGGCCTTCCCCTTTGTAGTTATGGCAAATAACCATCCTTTGTTTTCCAGAATTGTTTCCACTTGCTCCTGGAGTGTAAGTCCTTGAAGTACCCGCAACAAAAGAAGTTTGTCTCTACTAAATTAGTTGTTGTGTAACTCTTCCATTATTGATGGTAGCTTGTTGCCTAGGGTTAGACGAGTTTCTTAGCTGATTATTAGTAGTGGGATAACGGGATGTGACAACTGCAGTCAAAAACGACATCATGTGATTGATGGCATCAATGGGATCATCACCTTTCTAGAACACTAGAACAATTAGACCAGAGTCTTGTTAGGAAAATTCAGATTGTTGGTTAATTTAGGGAGGATATTCTAATTGAGGAATGGATGATGATGGAGAATAAATGTTGTGGTGAATTGATGATTGAAAATCATTGGATGGGTAAGTTACTGAAAGAGGTGTTGATGATTGATGAGTTGAGTATTGTTAAGACTGATAAGGTAAACCATATTGTGGAGATGGATATGTTGAAGCTGGTGGTTGAAGTTGAGTGTTTTGGTAAGTGTGTTGATGAGTTTGATAAGGTGACTGTGTTATTTGGTGAGATGCAACTAAAGCAAGAGGATCGGAGTTACGTTCATGCATCAAACGAACTTCATTTGCATGTCGTTCATGTTGTTCCAAGTGAGCATGAAGCTGATCAACATTGGTAGTATGCAAGTCTTTGACCAACTTAACATCAGTAACGAATTTGCTCCATTCATCAGGAAGAGTGTTCAAAAACTTGGTATTAACTTGAATTGCTCCAGTGGCATCTTGTAGATGTTCATATCATTGAGTAGCAATGTGAATCTCAAGTAGTACTCATGTAACGACTCTCCTTTCTTGTAAGTGAACTTATTAAATTCATCGTACAACTTACACTCTCGTTCTTGCTTTGTTAACGACGTTCCTTACATGAGTAGTTTAATCTTCTCCCAAAGATCCTTGGCTACACGATGTTGACTCACAAGAGCATAAATTTCAGTTGGAAGGCCTTGGAGAATGATATTAATTGCTTTGATGTCACAATCAGGTTGAATGGCTTTTGCAGGGGTGAGCTCAGTATATTCCTTAAGTCTTGTTACACCATCCATAGTGATTGATGGCTAGACGAGTGGACCTTTCTCAACGGAAGTAAGGACCATTCTACCATGTGGTCTATTCATCATTTAAAGTTCCATTCTGCTTTTCCATGAATCATACAAATGTTTTTCAAGCATCGGTGGTTTATTGTCACCACCCGAGAGAAGTGATTTATCAGCAAGAGTCGTCATTGATAACGTGGTATCAAAAATATTACTAATTGATCGATCGGTGGTAGAAAGAAATTGTGTTTGAATGTGTGGTTGTTGAGTCTTGAAATAATTCTTGAAACTACACGGGATTTTACAATTCTCGACAAAACCGGGAAAACAAGTTAATGTTTCACGGGATTTTACAAGTCAAAGAAATAACCGTATAATTTAGAAATTTGAGTTGATAGGTTTTGATTGGAAAGTTACTAGTTCGGTTCTCAAACAAAGTGATTGGTTCGGTTCTAAGTAAAATCAACTCGTTCGGTTCCAACTAAAATAACTAGTTCGGTTCCAACTGAAGAAAAACTAGTTCGGTTCAAACGAATAACAACTCGTTCGGTTCTAATTAAAGAAACTAGTTCGGTTCCAACTGATGAAAACTAGTTCGGTTCCAACTGAAACAACTCGTTCGGTTACAACTAAAACAACTCGTTCGGTTCCAACTAAAGCAACTCGTTCGGTTCCAACGAATAACAACTCGTTCGGTTCCAATTAAAGAAACTAGTTCGGTTCCAACTGATGAAAACTAGTTCGGTTCCAACTGATGAAAACTCGTTCGGTTCCAACTACAAGCAACTCGTTCGGTTCCACTGGTTCGGTTAACTAGTTCGGTTAACTCGTTCGATCTTCTAGTTCGGTTCCAACAAACAAGACTAGTTCGGTTGTAACTGAGACGAAACCTAAATTTTCAAAACTCAAAAAGACACATTTTTGATTGGTTTTTTTGCAAAAAATATTGTACAACTAGTGTTACTAACCCTATAGGAACAAGAAAAATGACAACTTTAAGGTTTTTAAGCCGAAAAATTTTAAATCAAGATTTTGCTCTTTGTAAAGGTTTTGAACACAAATCAAAAGACAAACACAAAAACTAAACACAGCACTCTATGGCTCTTGATACCAATTGAAGAAAACTCATTTCACACAAAAGATGAACTAGAGAGAGAAAGTAAAAAAGGAAAAAATGGAATGGCTCTGATACCAATTGAAGAATGCTAGTAATCTTTAATGATATTATGCAAGAACTAGAGAGAGAAGTGGGTTGGAAAGTTTCTAGAGAGAGAAAGATAATAATATTATTAAGTGTGTGAAATGAGAAAAATGAAACAACCAACCACCCTCTCCAAGACATGGAGAGGGTATATATACTACATACATAGGCCGGCCATGGGCTTTACTAAAGCTTCCATGGGCCTTGGGCCATAGTACCTTACTAAGCTTATCATATGTTAAACTACGGGCTAAGACTATTACAATTTGAAAGTGACCGATACTTTTCTTGTTTCCAACACATGTCAAGACTGCCAAGTTCACAAGCCTATCCCAAAGAGTCCTTAGCAAAAGCTAAGTCCAATTACATCTTCGTGGCCATTCTATAAGTGGGGTATTAATATCGCTGGACCTTTTTCGGAAGGGCCTGGAAGAGTCAAATTCCTGATCGTAGCTATTGACTACTTCACAAAGTGGATTGAAGCAAAACCAGTGGCGACCATCACTGGCAACCAAATCAAAAAATTCATGTGGGATAACATCGTTTGTAGATTTGGACTCCCAGGAGAAATCATCTCGGATAATGGAAAACAATTCCAAGACAATCTGTTCAAGGACTGGTGCGAGAAATTATGTATCCGCCAACATTTTGCTTTTGTTAAGCATCCACAAACCAATGGTTTAGTGGAAAGGGCAAATCGTAGTCTTGGAGAAAGGATAAAAGCTAGGTTGGATGAAAGGAGCAAAAACTGGATGGAAGAACTTCCTCATGTTCTATGGGCACACCGCACAATGATTAAATCTAGTAATAAAGTTACCCCATTCTCGTTGATGTACGGAACGGAAGCTATCATCCCAGCAGAAATCGGCATGCCCACACTAAGGACAGCGGAAGTAGACTTAGTACAAAATGATGAAGACATGAAAATCAACCTTGACCTACTAGAGGAGAAAAGAGAGCAAGCAGCGATTCGAGAAGCAAAAAGCAAAACAAAGATGGGAAGGTATTACAACTCCAAAGTCCGCAATGTAAGCTTTAAACCAGGAGACTTGGTATACCGCAACAACGATGCAAGCCGTGCGGAGGACACAGGGAAGCTAGGACCAAAATAGGAAGGACCATATGAGGTCACGGAAGCACTTGGAAAAGGTGCATACAAGTTAAGAGACCGTGACGGGAAGAAACTCCCGCGGACTTGGAATATCAGCAACCTTAAGAAGTGTTACGTTCATCAAATGTAAGGAATCCACCCATGCGGACTCCACAGTGGGGGTAATGCAGTACAATCTATCTTCTTTATGCATTGTAATGTTTTCTTAAATAAAAAGTGGAGCCTAGCTAACTTTACAACTTTTACTTTAAATTCTTGTCATTTACTTTGAAAAATTATTATGTTTGTGATTAAGACGCGCACGCAATAAGGCACGACCCAATTAATGTTACTTCGTATAACAAAAGGATAACCAACCTAATAATTCACTCAAAAGTATATAAGAGGCATTGCAAGCCCAATACTAGGAAAAATATTCCACGAATGTTCCATTAAGCCTATCATCACAAGTGCACAATAGTGATATTCAAATATAGGAGGGAGAATAACCTACAAATATTCAAACAAAGACTAACAGAATAAACATATCATCGTATTAAAAAAGATATACAAAATCCATGTTAAATACAAACACATTCAAAAACAAACGTGTAATCCACCGCACACAGAAAGGTCACAAGCAACCACGGCATTCGAAATGGATAAAAACACTTAGAAAAAATTGCTCATACATAAGGGGCTACAACAAAAAAGGTCACATACGGACAAGCCCAAGTATTATAACAAGCTATTGAGAAACATTTAACTCTACATCATCAACATTGGGGAAGGGATTAACACTCCCACCAATGGCATCATTCGGAACATTCTCATTTACAGCTTCCTGACCATCCGTACCTGCAACCTCATAATCCTCTATAGAGATAGGAGTGATGGTGCTTACAAGAGCAAGAGTAGTAGATGAGGCTGTGGGGGTATCAATAGTGGCGGATATAACTTCCGCGCTCGTTAAAGCTGTGGCGGACAAGGGTTCAGATAGGGGAACAAAGACGTCACGAAGTGCTGACCTATGGTTGGCAATGTTTTCTCTAATCCTCTGAACCCGGGAACTAGAGACATCTAACGAGAGTAATAAAGCATAAGCACCAATGACACGTTGATCAGGGGAATGATGTATGGGAACCATTAACTGATCAACACGAGGCTGCGATTCAGTCAAACCCAATCTTTCGGCAAGGCTATCTTCCAAACAGAGAAGGTTCATAATAGTATCAATGCTAGCATCTTTGTTGGATTTTAACTCTATGATTAAAGAGAAGTTGACACTTTGAAGACGCTGCAAAGCAGAAAGATAATCAGCATCCGCGGATGGATTATATGCGGCAACATCGGTCAAAACTCTACCCGTCGTGCCATGGGTGATTCTAGCAGATAATCCTTCCTACATACCATTCTCAACGGCCTTACCAATCGCTGCTCCAAGTGAGGAAAAATGCTTAGTAGAATTCAAGCATTTGGCGATAGCAAGTTCTAAGCCATGGGTAAGAAGCTATCGACGCCCAGAAATGGTAGTCAAAAGATGTGGGTAAAATTTCTCCTCCAAGTGAAGGGCCAGTTCAACAAGATCAGTATCCAACTTATCAAATTTTTCATTCATCTCCTTCATCCGGTCATCCTGGAACTTCTCAAGCTGGCCTATGAAATTCTCATACGTCGTGACCTTTTCTTGAAGTCCAGTAGAGGAGACATCCAGCGTATGCACCTGAAATTGAGCGAAAGTATAAAAATAGGAGAACGGCAGAATATAAACAAAAAAGGAAAGGAACTTAAGTGAAAACATGCGTACCTGGTCAGAAAGATTGTCATTATGAACCTTAACAGAAGTAACCACGCCGTCCAAGTCAGCAACCTCTTGTTCCCTAACTTTAACAGTAGCCATAAGGTCTGCCACTTTAACATCAAGCTCACTTTTCTCCCCCTCCAAGACAGTATTACGATCCGCCAAAGCTTGAACTTCAGCATGGAGACGGATAGCCTCACGGCTTCCGCCTCCTTAACTAGCAACTGAGACTTAAGGCTCGCAACCTCTTCATCTCTGGCCTTCAGGAATGAATCTTTCTTTTTCACAACAACATTTAATCTCCCTTTCTCTCTAATATTAAACTCAACACGCATTCTCACTTCAGCGCTAAGAGATATTTAGCGAGCGGCCCCTACATTAAATTTCGTGAAAAGTTCATCGTGTTCCATCCTACGGATCGAAGCAAAAAACTTAGGAGGAGCAAACTCATCCACCATCTCGCGACAAGTATGACCATCATCCAAGCAAGAACCATTGGTGACACTCCATTGGGGTACGTACACTTTCTGAAGATCCGTGTCAGGGCTAACAACAGTACGGATACCGCCAACAATAAAGTCACTGCCAGTAAGGCCACCTACGGTATGCTCAGCCCCAGAAGAAGAACCACCACCAAAAATAGAAGGCTCAATAAACTTTTCCTTAGCAGGGGTAGTCGGGTCAACCGTGGAGGTAACGGTAGTCGTCATTGTCATCAACGGAGCGGAAGGCCTGGCAAAAGAATCAACTTCAGCTTCTGCAGTATTAGCACCTGAATGGTGAGAAGAGTCTGAAGATATGACAAACCTTGAAGGAGTAGTAATGGTTCGGAGGTTGGCCCCAGCCATAAAGTCAGTTTGATCCCCATCCTCTCGCTCTGGTGTCACGGACACAGAAGAAGTAATAAAGGGTAGGGTAGGTAAGGCCACAACCCCAACCTTTGGATTCAACACAGCTCCAACAAGTAATCTCTGGAGCGTGGACCTAGATTTACCAGCAACAGATAGCTCAGTTGAAGTTCCGTGATCTTTCCTTAACTTCTTAGGGGGATGTGAAGGTT
>BQNB010056153.1:0-13933 GCA_026074375.1 Tanacetum coccineum | reverse complement strand
TTTTGATTCCCTCGCAGTTAAAGTCTCGGGATTTTACCATTTTTTGATATTATGTAATTCTTTTTGTTGACTCTATTGTACTTTAAGTTTCTAGCATCTTGCTAGACTCTTTTTTATTTATATTCCATCTTTGCCGTTAAAAAAACAACATTTTTAAAATAATTTAAAGGGGTCAATGGTTTGGTCAACTTTCGGGGAGGACATGTCCTCCTAAAGGTAAAACCATGTCACCAATTTTATTTACTCTCCCCGTCTAAAAATAAGTGTTCAGTTTAACTTTTTAGAGTCAAATTGATTCAACTTTGACCTTAAATAATTTTTTTGGTGTTATATAATACTTGATGAAAGTTATATCAATAAAAAATACATTTAAAACCCAATCGGTTCATATATTTTTCATCAAGTATTATATAACACACACAAAAATAGTTAAGATCAAAGTTGAACCAATTTGACTCTGAAAAGTTAAACCTGACATTTATTTTGGGACGGAGGTAGTAATTACGAACTAAGCTGTTAATTATACACAGGATTAAGTTGATAGCATTTTGTTTGACTTTTTAGCGATGACATGTCCTCTTAGAATATTTGGCCAAAAAAATAAGAGGAAAATGAATAAAATATGCTAAAAGGTTAAAAAAATATTTAACAAAATCTATTTTTTGCAAATGATAATAGAGGAAACAAAGATGATGTCTGGAAAAAGAAAGGGATGAATGCGGGGAGATATAATGGACAAAAGTTTAATGTCAAAGAGAATACTTGAAACAAAGCTAAAGAAGGAGAAGAGGTGAAGACTGGTAACAAATTTGATGTGTTAAATGATGTGGAGGAAGATAATGATGATTTGGAGAAGCTAAAATAGAGGATGATTGTTGATGTTTTCCTGAACAAGAAAATTCAACCAAATGTCATAGAAGTTAAGAGTTGGACACAGATGGTAACATTCTTTAAGGAACAATGGGAGATTGACAAACAAAAGGAGATAGATGATATAAATGAGGAAATAGAGGATGTGCTAGAAAATGCTTCTGGAATTGCAAAAAAGTTAAATGTAGAAAAAATGGAAGGACACTACTATCCTAAATTGATAGTACTAGGTAGTTATATGTTAAATCTTTCATTATGATAAATTTTAATATTTGTATGTGGAAAATTAGGAGTATGAATTAACAGAAAAAACAAAAAGCTATTCTGAATTTTACAAAAAGCTACGTGCCATAGTTGAAACACATGTTAAACCTGCAAAATTAAGCAAAATTGCAGGCACTGCTTTTGGGGAATGGGAATGGATATCTAATAGTATCCATAGTATCAAAGGGTGTAGAATTATGATAGGATGGGATAAGAGTAAAATTGGCTTAATGGTTGTACATATGACAAGTCAGTTAATGCTTGTTGTTATTGAGATTATCAAGTTAAAACAAAAATATTTTTGTAGTTTTGTTTATGCTTCAAATTCTGGAGTTGAGAGAAGAAGTTTGTGGGATGAATTAAGGAGAATAAAAACAGTTACTAATGGATGTCCTTTGATTTTGATGGGAGACTTTAAGGTGAATCTCAAAATGGAGGAACATTTTGCTGGTGGATCAAAAGTCAATGGAGATATACAGGACTTGAGGGAATGAATTAATGACATAGAAGTGGAGGATATAAATTGTTTTGCTCTGTTTTTTACATGGATTAAGTCTCCATCAAAGCCTGAAACAAGTATTCTAAAGAAGCTGGATAGAGCAATGGTTAACACTGATTTCCTTAACAAATATGGAGATGCTCATGCACGATTTCTACCTTTTCTAATATCATATCACAGACCTGTTGTGCTTCACATTCCTAATTCCTTGGATAAAAAGAAAAAGTCTTTTAGGTTCTCAAACTTTGTTGTTGGCGACTAATTTCCTTGATGTGGTTAAAAGAGAATGGATGTGTGATTGTGATGGTTATAATATGTATAAGTTGGTCAAGAAAATGAAGAGGATGAAAATTCCTTTGAACAATAATGCTTAGAAAAATGGGAATTTGTATCAAAATGTGAAGAATCTGGAAGATGAATTGAAGATGGTTCAAGTGGAAGTGGAGGCTAATCCTAGTTGTAAAAAAGTGAAGGAAAAGCTATCTAAAGTTCTGTATGAATACAATGATGTAGTTATTGATGAGGAAAAGTTGCTTGCTCAAAAAGCTAAATTTAAGTGGTTGAGTGAAGGGGATAAGAATACCATGTATTTTACAATGTGATTAAAAGCATAATGAACTCTAACAGAATTAGGGGAGTATGTGATGAACAGGGGAACTAGTTTGTAGGAGAGAATGTGGCTAATCAATTTTTCAAGCATTTTGAAAACTTCCTAAGGTATAATAGAGAAACATAACAGATTGACAGTCCTAATGATCTATTCATCAACAAGCTTTCTCAACATAATGTAGGAATCATGGTGAGGGACATTACTAATGAAGAGATTAAAGAAGCTATATTTGGTATTGGGAATGATAAGGCACATGGACCTGATGGATTTACAGCTGTTTTCTTTAAAAGAAGTTGGGATATTGTCGGGGAAGATGTGTGTGATGCAATTAAAGAATTTTTTAAGACAAATAAGCTGCTAGGGGAAGTGAATCCAACTCTTATTACCTTGGTGCCTAAATTTTAACAACCTAATAAAGTGTCAAATTTCAGGCCTATTGCATGTTGCAATGTTATATACAAGTGTATTAGTTAGATCATTATGAAGAGGATACAAGGGTGTTTGGAAGAGCTTGTAAGCATCAATCAAAGTGCCTTTATGCCAGAAAGACTCATTCAAGATAATTTATTGATAACTTAGGAGCTCCTAAAAGGCTATAACAGGAAGATTGGACCTCAGAGATGTGCCCTCGAGATTGACATAGCAAAAGCTTATGACAATGTGAACTAGGATTTTCTAAAGCAAATCCTGATTTATTTTAGTTTTCATGAGAAACCGATTAGATGGATCATGACATGTGTTACAAGTGCTGCTTTTTCAGTGTGTAAATGGTGAAAGATTTGGATACTTCAAGAGTGGGAGAGGTTTGAGACAGGGTGACCCTATGTCACCATACTTATTCACATTGGTAATGGAAGTTTTAACCTTGATGGTACAAAGAACAGTAAGAAAAAGCCATCAATTTAAGTACCATTGGGGATGTAAAGAGCTTAAGTTGACTCAACTTTGTTTTGCTGATGATTTGTTAATGTTGAGCAATGGTGATTACAAGTATGTGGAAGTTTTAAAGGATGATTTAATGAAATTCAGTAAGGCCTCTGGATTAGTCCCTAATATGAACAAGAGTACAATTTTCTTTGGAAGTGTAAAAGACATTGAAAAGAAGAGAATTTTGGAAGTTTTGGCTTTTACTATTGGGAAACTTCTCATGAAATATCTTGGTGTTCCCCTTATCACTAAGAACATTGGAGTTGCTAAATGTAACCAACTAGTGGAAAGAGTAAAATAGGAATGACTGGAAAAATAAAGCCCTATCATATGCTGGTAGACTGTAATTAATAGCTTCTGTCTTAGCCTCAATGCATATATATTGGGCATCTGTATTTTTAATTCCCAAAACTACTGTGAAAGACATTGAAAAAGTTTTAAAGGGATTTCTTTAGAATCAAAGAGAGCTAAAGAGGGGAGCTGCTAAAGTGGCTTGGAAAGTTGTATGTGCTCCTAATAGCAAATGAGGAATGGGAATCAAAAGATTGGGGCCATGGAACGAAGCTCTTCTGTGTAAGCATCTTTGGAATGTTAGTTCCAAGAAAGAGAGTTTATGGGTCAAATGGGTGAATGTGATCAAACTGAAAGGTAAAAGAATATGGGAGGTGGATATTGAGGATAATGATAGTAGAACTTGGAAGGCTATGCTGAATTTGAGAAGTAAAATTAGAGACAGTGTTTGGAAGAAGATTGGAGATGGGAAAAATACCAATGTTTGGTTTGATAAATAGTGTAATAATGGTCCCTTGTGTGATATTGTACCATTCAGGAATAGGTATGAAGCTAGGTTATCTGAAATATCTAGTATTGCTGAGATGATTATTAACAATGAATGGGGATGGCCTAAGGAATGAAGTATTTAGTTTAGTGGTCTTAACAAAATTGAGATTCCAAAATTGAATGAAGGAGTAACTGACTATACTGTTTGGAGGGATAGAAATGGAACATGTGGAAGATTTTCTATCAAAAAATTATGGGAGAATTTTAAAGAAGTAATGGCTGATGTAGGCTGGTATAAAGTTGTTTGGTTCACACAATGTAATCCAAGATATGTATTTATAATATGGCTTACTATGCACAAGAGACTGATAACTCAAGATAGAATGATGGTATGGGACAAAGGAAGACAATTACTATGCCTCCTATGTAAAATAGTGAATGATTCCTATGAACATCTGTTTTTTAACTGTCCTTATTCTGAGGAAGTCTGGGTTGAAATCAAATCAAAATTAAAGAAAATGAACTGGGATAATGACTGGAAGAATGTGGTGGAAGACATTGTAATTGGGGGATGTTAAAACAATATTAATAGTATCATGGAAAGAATTGCTATTTTCACTGTGATATATATTTGGAATGAAAAGAATAGAAGGATTTATACCAATGATCAAAGGAATTGTCAATGCTTGCTAAATGGAATTATGGAAAATATGAAGATGCAACTATTAAATTTGAAGGTTAAAAGATCAAGAAATGTGCAGAGAATATGTGAAGAATGGGACATCCAAATAAATTTTGTCAACTGATAGTCTATGGTTGTACTTAAAGGGGTGTTTAGATTAAGGAGCTTTTGATAAATCTGGTATCATCAAACATATATAAGTGGTTTTAGCAGGTCTTTACAATGGTTGGAACCTTGTATCTTGGAGTTTCCCTCGGCAAGAGTTCCTCATGATCCTTATAGGTATTTAGATTGGCCTTGGGAGGGTCTGAGTATCTATTTGGGTCATTTTGGGACTTTTGCATAGGGAGATGTATCATAAGGTAGGTGTCTAACATTGTGGTAATAAATGACCTGGGATGGAATGGTATTGGTTGGATCAGAGGTTTTTGACTTCTGGATTTAATAAATACTTATGCTAAGGAGGATAGGGAGGGTATGCATGAGGGTGTGTGTTTTTGACTTAGTGATGCCTAAACTTTGTTTCTTAATCAAGCAGCAAGGGCTCCTATTTGGTCATGTTTAAATTGTGTTGGAAATGTAGCTAAGTTGGAAAAGCCCATTTTGTATTGTGAATGGGTGCTATAGCCTGCATAGTGACGCCCTCTCTTGTCAGACTATGCCATTATGGATGTGGGTTGAATGGTATTGTTTGACTTGAGCTGTGGAAATGTAATTGTGAGGCTATGGTATGTGGTGCATTAAGGTGAACACACGAGGATAGTTGATATTACTATTCCTTCTCTGATTTTTTGGGGGCATTATTAGAGAAAATATTAA
The DNA here is from genome assembly GCA_026074375.1 of Tanacetum coccineum. Lineage (NCBI taxonomy): Eukaryota > Viridiplantae > Streptophyta > Magnoliopsida > Asterales > Asteraceae > Tanacetum > Tanacetum coccineum. The sequence continues at coordinate 8,482 of BQNB010056153.1, read as the reverse complement.
GCCTATACGAGTTATAAAGTTTGTTGTCTAAGATGTTGGCCGATATCGGTTAAGATGTTCTTCTTTTGTTGGTTTTAGTCTGTTATATAGGATGGTATAAAAGTTTTAGAAAATGTATGAACTTTTGAGTGTTATTTGGTTTGTAAAAGTTTGAGTGATTAATAAATTTGTTCACCTTAAAAAAAATCCGTTTTTGGCAGTCAAAGGTTATCGTTTTTTCTACTAAGTAAAGTCTGAGACCGAGCTCTTTTGTCATTCAATTACTTTTAACGAGAATATTTTTGTCCTTGCCAATACCTTAGGCTACCCACTATGACAGTAGGTCCCGACCTGCATTTTTCGGTGCCACATCAGCTTTCTCTCTCCAGCGACCTACAGACGACCTTTTTCCACTATAAGGCGACCTTCATTTTTTTTTCATTTTTAATTTTTTTAACTTCAAATTTAAATTTCATTAATAATAAAAAACATTACATAAAATAAAAAAATATTACATAATAATTCAAATAAAATTAAAACATTACAACAATAAAATGACTAAACTATTATTAATTTGTATTATTCTAAATGTGTTCCACTAAATCGGCTTTTAGACTTAGATGAGACATTTTGTCGACTATCTCTTGAGTAACTTGCATTGATTCTTCATGTGTTCTTACGGGATCTTCATCACGGTGTTGTTCCTTTGGAAAAAAATCGGGAGATATGGCATTCCCGTTGTCATGAATTATCATATTATGTAATATGATGCATGTGTACATTACATCCGATAGTTTACTTCGCGAGATCCTTCGAGTCGGATATTTAATTAGCTTCCACTTCAGCTTTAATACACCAAAATCTCGTTCTACATCTTTCTTTGCTGCTTCGTGCTTTGTCTTGTACAATATTCGTTTATGATCATGCGTGCCCGGATTTTAAATTGATTTAATAAGAACGGACCATTGCGGATATATCCCGTCAGTAAGATAATATCCTCTTTTATAAAGCACGTTGTTAGCCACGAATGGAACATCCGGTGCTCTCCCTGATTTTAGATCATTGAAAATAGGGGATTGACATAAAACGTTCACGTCGTTATTCATCCCGGAGACACCAAAGAACGCATGCCAAATTCATAAATCATTGGAGGCTATCGCTTCCAATAAAATGAATGGATCTGGCCTGTGATCACCCTTAGAGAATTGAGCTCTGTATGCGACTGGGCAATTCGCCCACGGCCAATGTGTACAATCAATGCTTCCTAACATCTCAGGAAACCCATGCTTTTTATCGTGACGAGCATAGATTTTTTCCATGTCAGTATACGTCGGCTTGCGCAACAACTCTTCACCATATAAATTCATGATGACCTTACAAAAGATCCGGAGACTCTTACGGGCTGTTGTCGCACCCATTTGCAGATATTCGTCCAGAGAATCTGGAACAGATCCCTATGCCAATTGACGAATTGCGGAAGTACACTTCATCAGTGATGAAATACCATGTTGTCCTGTACAATCATCTATTTGTTGAAAAAAATGAGAAGCATCGATTACTTCTCGAACAATTTTTGTAAATAGTCTTCGGCTCATTCTGAAACGTTCACGGAATGTTGCTTCATCGTACTGTAGGTGTTCCGAGAAGTAAGCCATTACTAAACGATCATGAGCACCGTAACGATCCCTTTCTACTGGGTTCGTTGGACTTTTGGCTTTGACGCTTCATAAGCCGCTTGACAAGCCTCCGTAAACATAACAAGCTCGCTATTAACTTCATCTTCATCGTCCAAAGAGGTAAAAAAATAGATCGAAAGACATTGTGTAGATTAGTGGTTTGAATGTGTGTAGAGAGAATAATTGTTTGAATGTGTGATGAAAATGATGAAATGAGGTGGTATTTATAATGTTAAACTATTTAAATTTTAAAAATTTAAAAGTTTTTTTTTATGTTAAAACAAATTCGGGCTTGCTTTTCTCCCTCGACCGTTGTCGAGCAGACGGCAATTTTGGAAAAAAGCCTCCGGCGACCTCAACCTCGACCGACATCTCACTATGAGGGCGACCGACGGCGACCGAGTCGGTGGACCGACCCATAGTGAGTAGCCTTACAGTCCTTACTCGCCGGTTAACACAATTCAAATACAAGTTTGAACAACCATAATGTCTTTTTTCCGATCACATAAAACTACTTTTATATATTCACACACATAAACATTCAAATCTGCATTGCCGAAAATGATATTTTTATGGCCGGTGTATCTTATTTAAATAGGTCAGGTTTTCTTAAATTATTCAAAAGATATGTTAATAAACAAATGTTAATAAAAAATTTCCGGTGTTTGAAGAAAAAGGGAAATGACTTCTGGCTAGGTTAAGTTGGACTACTACTACTAGTGTGAACCCAGCCTTTTATGTAGGTAACGTTTGTATAAAAGAGCAGTAACACACTAATACTAAATAATTTTAAATTATAATATTAGTAATGAAACAAAAAGGGATAAATAGAAAAAATGTTCGGCTAGTGGAACTCGTGTTCTTTTAGTTTTTAAAATAGACAAATGAAAACCCTACTTTATTGTTTAGCTTATTAGGAAATATCACAACAAATCTTAAAGATTGCAAAATGGATTCACCAAACACAAAACATAAGCATATAATGTTTTCTTTAAAGCAAAATGAGGATTTGGTGGATCGTGATGAACCTTATTTGATTTCTTTCCAACAACAAGAAGATCATGTACCCAATCTTCATGAACATGTTTCCATAGTGGATGACATCGGTATTAATAAAAGTTGTATAAATCATCCTGAAAGCAGCACAAGCAAAAGGGCTGGAAACCGTTTAATAAATAAGCCCAATTTGGGAGGTGGTTGTTGCAGTGGCGCGGGAGGAGTTGGTGAAGATGACCGAGCACTGAAGAAAATGCTTCATCGAGAGATCGAAAGACAAAGGAGGCAAGATATGACTATGCTTTATGGTTCACTCAGAAATTTACTTCCTATTGAATTCGTCAAAGTGAGATCATTTACTTTTCATTTTAGTTGTAGTAATTGTGTGGTTCAAAATCGTCTTTAGTGTCCCCTGACCTTGGGTTTAAGATGTATTCCAATTATTTTCAATTCCGTCCAAAATATCAATATATGTATTAATGATGTTGAAACTCTATATGATTTATTGTTGGTGTTTAAGGGAAATCGTTCAATATCGGATCATATGCATCAAGCAGTGCATTACATCAAACAAACAGAGGAAAACGTCACAGGGCTAAGTATGAGGAGAGATATGCTCAAGAATAACGAAAGCTTGATGAATCACTTGCTTAATACAGTCTCAGTCAACTTCTGCAATGGGGGAGTTGAGATTTTGATCAATAGTTGCACCATAGAGGACGGGTTCCACCTTTCACGTGTACTAAGGGCTCTTGTTGAAGAGGGTCTTAATGTTACAAGTTGCACTTCAACCCAAGCAAATGATCGGTTACTTCACTCTATTCAAACTGAGGTACGTACCATGTACAGCACATTATATTATTGTTAAGTTACATGCTTATAATTGATAAAGTTCGATGATTGCAAGTAAAATGATCCAGAAACATACATTAAATTTAACACTCAAGTATTTGAATATTTTTGCAGGCAAATCTGGCATCACTTGATCAATCAATGTTGCAAGAAAGACTAATGTTTGTAGCAAATACTCAGCCAAATTATAATTAAGAATGCCGCAATTACATCCTCAAAACTTGAGTAGTATATTTTATTCGTGGAGTACAATGTACACATTCATTTGTGTGTTTGCAAATTTTAGTTTGTGTGCAACGTTTAAAGGTGAGTCTATATGAATGTTAATTGTTGAATTTTATGTTTCAGTTTTGTAATCTCTCTTTTAAGATATTGCTACCTTTACAGAACATTTCATGGTTACATATTGCGAGTTCCTGGTTTTCATTAGTTGTTCATGATATATTGTTAATTTTCCAATTCATAATATGTGCAAGACCATATATCATACTAGCACTCACTTCTTGGAATTTTATTACAGGGTTGCAGCCGTACCTAACAACATCTTAAAGCAAAGTCAGTCATGAGTTTTGTGGCATTGCCGCACCTTTATAAATGCATTTATTTTTATAGAAAATTGTTTCAATGGCTACTTTATATGAAGATTGTGTTAATTGACATGAGTTTGATCTGTTGTTTCTTGGCAATTCTTGTATAACCATGTTTCAATTTAGTGCAATGAAGAAAGAAAAACAGACTCAGTAATTTTAAGTCAAAAACAATTGTGTAGCAATGCATATATTGGATAAAGAATCCATGAGACACTCAAACACTAGTGATGTTTGCAGCAAGATAATTTGACGTCAATACTATGTTTATATATGCTTTATTTTATTGAGTTCATTGTATTTGTGCCACTAATTGTTTTTTGTCCAAAGGCACCTATTATATTAAACGCTGGCAATGCGACTATAGGTTTCGAAATTCAAGGTTACACATCATTGCTTTTATCATGAGAAGCGGATAAAAGACTAAGATGGAGGTCTCAAGTTAGTTCGAGTGTGACCATGTCTCCCTTGCTTTTAAAATGTCATGTTTTTACATCCCTAACTTAGATTGGCCATTTGACAGCGGTCAGCAGGGCGAGCTATCTAGCTTCCAACGGCAGTGCTAATCTACTTTAGTTGCTATAATCGATCATAAAACCAAAAACATGTTACTTGCGCACGTCCTAGGTAAATAATTTTTTTTTGCCTGCTAGGTAAAAATCCTGAATTATTACACGTTGCTACAAGCAATTTGCATGTTTCTCTGATACTATATATAATTTATAATGTAATTTGCTAACCTGCTTTAGTTGTTATAATCGATCAACCACATTTTAACCACCGATTTTTATTAACATAGCCATTCGCCGTATGTTAATAGGTTTAAGAGAAGTTTACTGTATTGTCCTAGATGAGATGGTTATTATGGTTACTTTAATGAGATGATTATTATTAATCCCATTGGTTGTCAAGAAGCAGATGAATTTAGTAGTATCGAACTAGGTTATTCCGATCTATTTCTTTTTATTAATCACATTCAATGGTTGTAAGAAAAGAGGGGCATAATAGGGTAGGATGCGGCCTGCCTTGGGTTGACAGAGTTATACGACCATCTGTTACGGATGGTCTTATATGCGCTTATATGTTAGGCATGTGGGATCAATAATGATCATAACAACCGGTTTCATCGCTGCGATTGAGTCCAGTTGTTTATAATTTTTTTTGTCACAGCTCCAGGTTTATCTCAGTTACGTTCCATGATAGCTAGTTAGGGCAAATTACGTGCTTTCAGTTAGAAGACACATATAGTACAACGACTCTTAATTAGCTAGTTAGGGCAAACATGCCATTCTGAAGACCACTTCACAAAACACTTGTTTATTGGGATGAATTAAGTAGTACTTACCTCGTACCTGGCCATTCGGTCTTGTCATGTTGTTCCATATTTTTATTTAAGGTAGCACACTTTCCAATCTATTTAATCAAGAAGCAATAAATAAGTTGTTTCTTACTCCAACACACTCTCTTGGTTAACTGAGCTTAGGAATCCTATCTAGTGTCATTAAATAAATAAGTCCATTTCAACATGTGTTAAATTCGTATATAAACACGGAGTAAAAGTTTGTTTATTAAATTATGCACAATTTCATTGGTTTGGTTTTAGTATACTTTTTCATTAAAGAAAGTTCATCAAATTTTTATGAGGTAAAAACTATTTATGCTTAATGTACTATCTTAAAATTAGTCATTATGCTTAATGTACAAACAATATTGTCATTTTACTTAACATTGTTTACGGTCAACGCATCATTATATACATAACCGGCTCCACCCCTCTCACATGAAAAGACTCAAGTGCCCTTTGTCTTCTTCACAACCATTGCTGCCACTTTCATCCACCAACACCTTCACCACTTCCGACTGCAAAACTTACCACCACCACCACCTTCAGCCGCGACACCACCACCACCTATAGCCGACCACCGCTTAAAGTTTATTAAAGATGCATAGCCCATAATTGTTTTGCCTCGTCTATTTTTTAGCCCACGCTAAAAGAACACAATTAAATTCCTTTTAATTTCGTTAAGCCATTAAAAATTGTATAAAACAAGGACACATAATACGAATAAGATGTGAACAAATAACAGCCGATGCATGCTTATTTCCAAACATGTGTGTTTTTCTATTCAGTTATTTTCAAGCATGTCAGAATTGTTTGTGCGTATCTTCAAGTATATGCTTACCATTGCCACTTGAAGCCCGCTTTTATTTGTCTTTTTATTTTTAAATAAATATGAAAATATTTAGAGGAAGAAGACGAAGTTGTTTAAAATGTCTAAATTACCCTTAACAAATAATTTGGTCATTTGTAATGACAATATTCTTTCTACATTCTCAGATGGTATATTAAGCATAAATAACTTTTACCAATTTTTATGCGGCTCCATGTACATGGACACATTCACGAATATAATAATTGAGTTTATGATATTTGAATATGTTTTGATATAAAATTAATTCTTTACATATCAAAATACGACTCGATCATCACCTTATCAATAAAATGGGTTTTTGTTAAAATATAACTCTTAACCTGGAAATAAATCTTAAAGGAGTAATATTGCCTCTTGTTTATTCTTGTTATGTAGTGTTTCTTGAGTATTGAGCTGCTGTTAGCACGATAGAGATTTTTGGAGGGCTTAAAGTGTCAAGGTGCCTAAAGTTTATTAAGAGCAACTATATAAGCCAATCTTAAGTCCTGAGTTCTCACGATTTTGCTTATCTTTCTCTTTAATCTTTCTTGTCTCTTTTTCTAAAAATATGTAACCCTAAGTTTGATCGATATTGGTTTGGTATTATTGTAATAAAACTATTGATAATATAGTTAATAGAATCACACCAGAATATATCTGTGGTGATTTGTGTAGTTTTTTTGATCTCTTGGGTTTGTTATTTTTCTGTTGTTGTTGATCTTGAATTGGAACTCAAGATTTGTTATACTGGTTTTAATAATTCTTACATGGTATCAGAGCCAAGTTATCTTCTTGCTCTCGATTGATTTTAAAAAAGTTAGGGTTTTATAAATTCTGTGGATTTCTTTTTTAATCGTTTTTGGTCAATTAACTGTATTAATTGACAGATCTATTGTTTTTCTTTTTATCCTGAAAGATTTCTATAAAATCCTATTTTTTTAAAAATCAGGGTTTGTTATTTTTTTGGGGCTTCTGTTTTTAAGAGGCTTCTGATGATCAATTAACTATTCTTAATTGGTTTGATTGTGGTTTTACTAAGTTCTTGGAAGGTTTTGAGAAAACTTTATTTTTTGTGAAATTAGGGTTTGGTTGATTCAATTATATTTTAGGTGAATTAAGACTCTGGGTTCTTGTAGCTCTTTGACTAAGTCAATCAAAAGGTTATATGAGTGTTTTCCGCTGCTTATTGCTATATTGGATTCTCTATAACACATCTCTCACTATATCTTTTTATTTCTTATATTAGATTACTAGAGGATAGGTAGAGGCACTATTGAGAAGTTTGTGGTTGTTTGAGGGGTGGTCTATTTGTTCTTGTCGATATCAGCCCTTGACCTACCACCTTAAGTGGCAAGGTAGCCTAGGAACTACTTATTTTGTCATTATTTGTGTTATTATATTTATTTTCTTTTGATTATCATCATGTCTGTGCATGGGTATTCAGATGATGAGTATGAACCTATTGATAATGTCACTTTAATTAGTAAATTTGATCTTAGTTATACATTACACTTACACCCTAATTAGGGGTGTTCATCGGTTCGGTTTTTAGGTTTGTGGGTTATATGATTTGGGTTCATCAGATTGAAAATTTTCAAAGTCAAAACCAAAACCAAACCAAACCAATTATAGAATGGATAAAACCAAACCGTACACTAAATTAGAATTCGATTTAGTTTCGGTTTTAACCAAGAAAACCAAATTCAAGTAAACTCTAAAATACCATCTAGAAGTCACAAATAATAACCTAAGTTTTTATAAAAATAACAAATCAAAAGGTCTCACAAAGTGCTCAAGTAAATTAACAAAAACAGTTTAAATAACCAAAAAGTTTCAGAACTTAACGAGAATAAATGAAAATGAAATAAGATATAATTTTCTTCGACAAAAGTCTCAGAAGTTTTATTAGCTTGAATATTCCAACTTCAAGCATCCAAAACCAGATGAAACTTCTCACTTGCTCATTATATGTGAATTTATAGGAATCAAGTAGGTAAACTCTTGCTCAGTTGCTTAGAGATATGCATCAATGCTTTATTTAAGGAGCGATTAGTTTAAAAGATATTTTAAAAAGCTAGGATATAAGATAGAATATACGTATATATATAATTAAAAAAATATGTGTATAGAGATATTCAGTTTTTTTGGTTTGGTTTGGTTTTACTTTTGTCAAATCATAAACCAAACCAAACATCAGTTA